>JAYJMB010006698.1:7168-97145 GCA_036873735.1 Pouteria campechiana | reverse complement strand
AAATACAAAAATACAACCTAAACCTAAATCCCCTCCTCCACACTTAAAACTTACATTGTCCCCACTGTAAGGTCAAATACAAAGAAGATACAAAAATAACCATAATATAAATGCAGAAATAAGAAGAAAATAAGAAAAAGAAACACAAACTCCCCTTAGATTGCCTCCCAAACAGTTCTTTTCTTTATAGTCGTTGGCTCAACTCATTACATCTTTCTTCAATTTGGAGCAATTGTAAACTGAAAATAATGAAACATACATGTAGATGAGTCAATTCTTTTAATATCTTTCATTATCCAACCAATAACCCTCTTACGCTTCTTAAGAACATGCACAGTTTCTCTTCTTGTAATGCAATGAATTTATTTAAGATTATCTCTGGCAAAGTTCCTTTGTCTCCAAGGAACACGTACTTGAAGTAAATGGAAAGAGGCTTCAAATCTGGAATAATACCTGCAAAACAGATGGTAAAAGGCTCTTGTTAGAAACTAGTAACTTAATGTAAGGATCAACTTCGAAAAGTCATCAAATGCTACAATAGTTTCCTGTAAATCAGTACTCAAAGGTAACATCTCATTCAACTTCTCAAGATGTTTACTAATGGTAATTTCCAATTCATCTTTTTCGTCAATTTAAAAAACTTTCTATACACAAGAATCAATAACATCAATAGAGTAAATAGGATCATTATCATTAGGATATTTCATAGCATCATAAATGTTAAACTTAATAATTTCACCATCATCCACGATAAGTGTGCCACTTGAACATCTATCTTATTTTTGGATATTTTTAAGAAGAGTCTTCCTGATAGAATAAGAGTATTATGATTACCATTCTCTATATCTAGCACATAAAAATCAACAGAAAAGACTAAATTATTGACTTATATAAGAATATCCTCAATTACACCTTTAAGATAGGCATTGGATCTATCAACCAATTGCATCACAACACTAGTCTTATTCAAAGGTCTAAGTTTCAAAAAAGTATGTAAAGAATAAGGCATAACATTAATTGAAGCTCCTAAATCTAACATGGCCTTTTTAAGTTTAGTGTTACCTATCATGCAAGGGATAGTAAACATACCTGGATCTTTATACTTTGCAGAAAGTTTTCTTTGAATATTGTAGAAATATTCTCCCCTACTCTCACCTTCTTTACCTCATATTCATGAAAATTCTCATAGAAATCTTTATAGTTCTTAGTTTTGTGAGATTCTGCTAAAGCCTGAGAAAAAGAAGGTACTGGTTTATATTCAGAAAGAGATGGAAACTTACATTGAGTTACTTCGTTGTCCTTAGGAAGGTCTTTGTCTGCAACAATGCTTTTCCCTTTCTCTTGCTCTGTTGGTGTAAGAGTTGCTTTTGCTGGAATGTCAATCTCTTTATCACTCTTTAAAACAATTGCACTCATGTTTGCTCTTGGGTTCACCACTATTTGATGAAGCAATTTTCCTTAATTTTGCGTCTCCGGCCTATTGATTATGGTTGCCATCTGACTCATTTGATTCTCCAAACTCTGACTACTAGCCTTTGTATCTTGTTGAAATTGCAAAGTGTTAAAGGCAAGAAACTTAAAAATATCTTCCAAAGATATACTAGAGTTAGAAGTTTGTCTCTGTTGTGTCTAGGTTGGTATGGCTACTTGCACTACTGAAAATTTGGGCGATTTTGAGTTATGGGCTGATTTTCTTGTAGATTACCATAGCTAAAATTATGATGATCCCTCCATCTTGGGTTATATGAGTTAGAATAAGGATCATATTTCCTTTGTGGTTGTCCAAAAAAATTAGCCGTTGCATTCACTTGCTCAAAAGGTTCTTCTTGAAGAGTTAGGCACACATCAGTTGGATATCCGACTATCGAATAAATTTCACAAGCTTTTACTATCTACATATTTCCTGTAGCCAATTAATGAACAAGAGATGTCAGATCTGCAATTTTTATTCAAGGGAGGAAACACTTACCTCATTAATAGGCTTGGATATATAATCAAGTCTATTGCCAAATTATTGTGAGTTACCTATCATGTTTACAATCAAGTTCCTTGTAGCTTCAGGAGTTTTACCTACCAAAGCTCCTCCACTAGCAACATCAATCATGCTCCTTTCAGTGGGTAGAAGTCCCTTACAGAAAATATTGGATGATTAGTTGTTCACTGATCTAATGATGGGGGCAACACGCACATAATTTCTTAAAATGCTCTCAATATTTACATAGGGATTCTCTCCTATGCTGTCTCACACCACAAATTTCCTTCCTAATGTTGGCTGCCCTTTAAGCTGAAAAATATTTCTCCAAAAATGACCTCTTCATTTCATTCCATGTTTTGATGCTCCCAGATGGTTGATAATAAAGTTAATCTTTAGCCAAATCCTTCAAAGAGAATGGAAAGGCTTTTAGTTATATTTGTTCTTCAATCACCCTTGTTGGTTTCATACTCATATACAACACATGAAACTCCTTTAGATACTTATAAGGATCTTCACCTGCAAGACTATGGAAAGTGGGCAAGAGATGAATTACTCCAGATTTTAATTCAAAATTAACAATAGCATCTAAAGTAAAAAATATTATGCATAAGGGTTGTTGATCTAAATTAGATGTGGCAAGCTCTTTCAAAGTTTGAGTTCCAGTCATGACTTCCTCCTTTACTGAGTCAGAAATTCTCCAAGTTTCTCTTCTTAACCTGTGCAAAGTTCTCTCTATTTTTGGTTTGCACTACAAATCACCTTGATTAGAAGATCGATTTGCAGTCATAAATAATTAAGAAAAATCTTAAAAACCCTAAAAGTGGTGTTAGGCAAAGCCAATCTGCTGCCTCCAACTGCTCTTTGCCCATTCCCTGCTCCTTCGCACTTCATCCTATGTTTTTCTTTCTTCCTCTTAGTTGCCCTTAATGTAGTCATTATCCCTTAAAACGCCTAACATAAAAGTTGTAGAAATTTTGTTTGTGTTTCTAAAATATCTTTAATCATCTTAATCTGAGGTCAGATGAGAGAGTTATGCCCAAAATATAGAGTGATGATCAAATTATCCAAAATCCTTCAATTAACTTCTTTTTGCACTTAATCACTCAAATTATCTCCTAAATTAAAATATAAGAATAATGAGTGTATATAGAAGCCAAATAAGTGTAAAAGATTAACTATTAAGGGAATAAAATTTAATATTTTATATTCTCATCACTTTCCATGTTTAAAAGTAACAGTGACCTCTTCGTGGACATATAACTTGCACCAACGTTCTACTTTATCCGTGGTTTCACATTCTATTTTATACTTAGCTTTGCATCAAAACTTTTTAAACCTAATACAACAAACAAGCTTGGAGAAACCTTCCTCAAATGGGCATTTAAAAGGACTCTAATAAAATACATGCCTAGATCATAGCTTCCTTCTTTCTATCTCTGAATTTTAATGGTAGTGAACACCTAATGTTGGATGAGAAGGATGGAAATAAGCATAACGAAAGACAACTAGTTTAGTGCACTAAAGTGGGAGAAGGCAAGGCATAGGCCCCTTCACCTACAAATTATCACCAACATGCATCTTACGAAAATGGTGGGACTTCCTTCCCTATGGGTACATCTTTTATTGACAATGTAAAACATAACAAATAAAGAAGTTAGATGGGACATCCTTCTAGGGCTCTCTTGTTGGGATAATTCCTTTTGTGAATACCATCACATAAATTTTAAGATCATTTATATTATATCATCAAGAATTAATAAACACATAAACAAAAGTATATCTGAATCCATAGTGAGTGATTGCTGTCTAGAGTCGTATGGTTGGCCTTCTAGATTAACATGTGTTCCACTAAGAGAACCCTTTAGCTTTTCTCTCTGTTTTCTCTCCAGTGATGGGATGCCAGAAAGAATGAAAAAGACATACATGTGATCTAGGGACCATGATCACTATATATAGATAACTCATGCATATTTACGCATTATCTTTTGGTATTTCTATATTAGCCCATCATAAAAATAAAAATTACCCTTAAGTCTCTGTGCGTTAAAAGCCTACACCCTATCAGATATACTAAGGCCCAAATTATCCAAATCTTAACAGATCACTTTAAATGGGCTTAACCTTATATGACAGTCAACAATACATAGTTATTCACATATAAGTCCAATATTGGATTTATGATCCAACAATCTTCCAGTTGGGCTATATGTGTAACCTTATGATCATGCACTACAAAGATAAGTGTATGAGCTTAACTTTTCTGTCATTACTAAAATATATCTATAACCAATCTAGTCCATCAATCATACCAATATAGGATCAAAGCGGTCTTCATTACATCTATCTTAACTCAACCCATCTATGGTCACATACGTCACTATAATTGAATAACATGGATCATAATGTGGATGCATAGCAAGGAAATTTCATGCAATGTGATCTTAACATGCCTATTTCCAACTGGTCCACCTGAAACCTTAGTGAGATCAAACTGTACCAAAAATGAGAATGTGAATTACCAAAACTTTATTTTTGCAGAAAACCTTAAATATCCATAAACTGAAATAACTGAAAAAATATTTGTATCATAAGAGCATCCAAAATTACAAACTCCCACTAAAACTGATTGTCCTTAATTGACACAATACTCATATGGGTAGTGTGCTCATGAAAAACTTTAGTTGACAATCCCTTCATAAGTAGATCTACAATTATGAAGTTTATTCTGATATGCTTTATAGACAACTGCCCATTCTGAACCTTTTCTTTAACAACTAAGAACTTTATGTCTATAAAATTTGACTTCGTTGAGATCCTATTATTTTTGGAATATAAAATTATGGACTTATTGCCACAAAATAACTTAGGTGGCGTTTCAATGTCATCCACTATGCATAGCCCTATGACAAAATTTTGCAACCATATTGCCTGATTGGATGCCTCATAACATAATATAAACTTTGTTGCCATGGTAAAAAGGCTATAAGAGACTATTTAGCACTCTTCCAGGAGAGAGCACCCCCAGCTAGCAAGAAGATATAGCCTGATGTAGATTTCAAACTATCTTGGCATCCAACATGATCGGAGTCAGTATACCCAACAATCTCAAGTTGATCCGACCTTTGATATGTGCGCATGTAGTATTTTGTTCCCTATAAGTACCACAAGACCCATTTGGCTACTTTCCTATGGTCTATTCCTAGATTATTTAAATATTTACCCAATATCGCTGTAATGTACATAATATCCAAACGCGTACAAACTTAAGCATACATTAGACTCTCTACTACTGATGCATAAGGAATCTTTTGTATTTTATTTTTTCAAAATCATTCTTAGGGTACTATTTGAGACTAAACTTGTCTCCCTTAGCAATAAGGGTATCACCTTGCTTACAATCCTACAAGTTATACCTTTTAAGAACCTTTTTGATTTAGGCCTTTCATGATAATCCAAGAATACCCTTGGAGCAATTCCGGTGTATCTGATTTCCAAATACAAAAGAAGCATCACCAAGATCTTTTATCTTAAAATTCTTAGATAGAAATTTCTTGGTTTCATGTAATAAGCCTATATCGTTACTGGCAAGAAAAATGTCATCGAGATACAAAACTAGAAAAATATAATTGCTTCCACAGAACTTATAGTATATACAATCATCGACCAAATTCATCTCAAAACCAAATGAGATGTTCAATTGATGAAACTTGAAATACCATTGCCGAGATGCTTGCTTGAGCCCATAGATGGATTTTTTGAGTTTGCAAAACATATTCTTTGGATCTCCAGATACAATATTTTTTGGTTGCAACGTATAAATAGTTTCATTAATATCTCCATTTAGAAATGTTGTCTTTACATCCATCTAATATAACTCAAGATTAAAATGTGCCACCAATGCTATTATAGTTCTGAAATAGTCTTTTGAAGAAACCAGAGAGAAAGTCTCTTTATAGTCAATGTCATCTTTTTATGTAAATCTCTTTGCAACAAAATGAGCCTTGTACCTTTCTACGTCACCTTTTGAATCCCTCTTGGTCTTAAATATCCATTTGCAACTGATGGGTTTTACACCTTTTGGCAATGGGACAAGATCCCACACGTCATTGTCCCTCATGGACTTAATCTCCTCATTCATGGCATCAATCCACTTTTGAGAATTAGAACTTTTCATGGCTTAATGAAAGTTGATTAGATTATCTTCCATCACTCCATCATCAACCTCATATTTCTGAAAAAATACAATGTAATGATCTGGTACTGCACTTCTCCTTTCTTTGATGGATCTCCTTAATTGCATAGGTTCTTAAGGTGGTAGAGTATGTTCTTCTAGAATAATTTCTTGATTAGGAGGTTCTCCGACATTATCTTGATCCATTGTGTCTTGAACAAAGTCATAAATAGGATCATGATCAATGCCAATAATACTTATGGGAATATCAACATATTCCTCTTCAAGGACAAAGTCTCTAAATATATCTCCTCCCTCAAACTTGACATCCTCAAAGAATCGAGTATTTCCCGATTCAAAAATTAACTTAGTCGTAAGATCATAAAACTTTTACTCCTTAGATCTTTCAGAGTATCCAATAAAATAGCATCTCACCGTCCTTGAGTCCAGTTTTCTTTCATTAGGCTTACAAGGCCTTGCCTCAACTGGACATCCCCAAACATTAAAGTGCTTTAAACTAAGCTTCTTGCCTCTCTAATGCTCATAAAGGGTTTCCGTAGTTGCTTTAGTTGAAAATTTGTTAAGGATATAAGTTGCGGGTGCTTCTCCCCAAAGTGATTCTAGTAAGGTAGAATGAGAAATTATACTCCTCAGCATGTCCTTAAGCATTTTATTTTGTCTTTCATCAATACTATTCATAGCCCAGCATATTATACTGTGGGATGATACCATATTCCTCTAGAATTTAGCAAACGATCCTGAATGTTGTTCGCTTGAATCATCATATCTACCATAGTATTCACCACCACAGTTAGATCTGATGCTTTTGATCTTTGTGCTGAGTTGGTTCCCAATTTCAGTCTTATAATTTTTTAACACATTCAGTGATTGTGACTTTTCATGAATAAGATATATATGGCCATATCTGAAAAAATTGTAGATGAATGTTATAAAATATTTTTGATAATTCCAAGTATCCATAAGGAATGACTCACAAATATTTATATGTATAAGTACTAAGACGCCCAAAGTCTTGTTGGCTTCAAATCTCCTTTTATTGGTTTACTTTTCCTTTATACTATCAACACAAACATCAAAATTTGTGAAATCTAAGAGATCTAGAATCTCATCTAACATAAGTCTCTCTATTCTCCGTCTGGAGATATGACCTAATATCTTGTACTATAATATAGTAGAATACTCATTGGTTAATTTTTTCTTTATACCTCATGTACTTAATTGCAGGGATTCATCAAATGACACTGCTTCTTTTTTGTCTTTTAGTTCCATAGAAGAAATAATTATTGCCTTCTGATTCATCCGATTTCTTTTTATTGTTTCTTTTAAGGTGCTATATATGCAGCTTACCTATCTGATTTATACCTCATTAAATTGATTTTGGCAGTAATGTTGATCGAAATCATAGCTAAAAAGATAACAACAAAGAAATAAACAAGTTCACATAAGTCTTAAAACCAAAAATCATGATAATAAATTCAAATAAAGGTTAACCCCCATCTCAAGATACCGTGTACTCCATCAATACTTTATCTTTGAACAAAATATTAACTTGTAAGTGATATTTTGGTATAGTAATCAAACACTGATAATAAGGAGATGTCAAAAAATAAATCTTCCTTTGGGACAATTTATTATTCACATAAAAAACTGAATAATCATCACGTGTTTATTACCACAGGTGCACATGCAATTCTGTTAAATGTGGATCTTCCTTTGGGCTAGTCAACATTCACATAAGTCGCAAGTGCACAACCTTTTATATCTTAAAATGAATTAATTTCCACAAGAGAGGTCACTTTAATGACATATTGTTTTAATTAACTCATCTCAAAATATATACATAACCAATTCGAATTTAAAATTGCACCAAAATAAATTTCTTTAAAAGATTTTCCAAAAAATAACCATATAAATAATAAATCCAAAAAACTTAAAAAAATCACATGAGGATAGAGAATCTAAATATTTTATGACTAATTTTGTGAACTAAATCAAGCATTTAAGGGACAAATTTTAAGCTCTTTAAATCCATCCACATAAAATCTAAAAATACAGTCATATTTTGCAAAACCTGAACCATCCAATGACTCCAGTTAATCAAAAAATGTGAAAAATAATTATTTATTCATCAAAATCTGACATCTATAGACCCCAAAATATCATTTTTAATGCTGGTCTTCCGTTTAAAATCAACCTTTTAGGGCAACAACACATCTTCTTCCCCGACTGACCAGCAACAATGGCTGCCCTAATCAAGAAAACCCACCTTACTACCGCCACCCCAACGCCATCACTGGCATGTGTTGCCGCTTGCGCCGCCAACCCACTATTGTCAAGCTAAGTCAGGTGCCGCAATAGCGTGTGCCCAAGAAAAAACAAAAAAAAAACTCACCAGGACGCCTGTTGCTTGCCCCAAGCACCATAATCCGCTAGCATTTGCCATGGCTAAAAATCCAAAAACTCATTCTCCATCTAGCCATTGCCCACTAGCAGCGTTCACTATCGCTATCCGTCACCGCTATCTACAGTCGTTTGGCTAGGCAGTGCATTCAACCGGGTCAAGTCGATTGGCTTCCATCAGTCAGCCTAGACGGTGGATCTAGTCAGTGGGGTGATGGATTTGGATGACTAGGGTTTTTTGGCCAGACGGCCTGATTCTTCAAGGAGGCTAGTTTTTGGATAGCTCTGATTTAAGGGACAGCTCTATTTGCCATTGACCACTGCCACTAGTGTTTTCATCTGTCACTGTTACCCACGACCACCATCCCTCGCTGCTAGCAACGTGTTGGTAACGTGCATCCAGCTTGATGGATGGTTGGCATTATTGAATCCATAACCCTAATAGTAACGGATGGTTGGCAAATGCATGAACGGTGGTGTTGGGTTTCTAGTAGCTGATGTCCGATGGTCTCCACATCAAGCCGATTTGATTAAATCCATCAATCTGGCCAGTGCACGGAAGTCATTTGTCTGTCGCCGATCAATCAGCGTAAATCAAGCCATGGATGAGTTAATGTCAACATGATTTTGATTTGGGATATTCTAATGGCAGCCATGTTGACTGATTTTGATGAATGACAAAATTGGGTTGCTAATCAAATTCAGACGTCGGAAGATGGCTATGTGAAATGGGAAGAAACAGCTCTGATTAGGGCAGCTATGTGGGGACAATTTAGGGTTTTCAAAAAAAAAATTGGAATATGAATTTGGATTTCAAAATCTAGAAGTCTGATTTCTTCTAATCAATTTTCATTAATAATCTAATAACAAGAAACCTGATTTTCTTTAATCTCAATGATTTAACATGAAAAGGCTCTGATATTTACTTGTTGAGATAATTTTTTTTGTGAAAACCATCACATAAATTTCAGGATCATTCATATTGTACCATTAAAAATTAACAAACACATAAGCATAAGCGTACCTGAATCCATAGTGAGTGATTGCTATCTAGAGTCGTGCCGTCGGCCTTCTATATCAACACATGTTCTCCTAAGAGAACCCTTTAACTTTTATCTTTGTTTTCTCTCTAATGATGGAATGCTAGAAAGAATGAAAATAACAAATACGTGTGTAACCCAGGAACCATGACCACTATATATAGATAACTCATGCGTACTTATGCATTATATTTTGGTATTTCTATTTTAGCCCATCATAAAAATAAAAATTACCCTTAAGTCCCTACGCATTAAAGGCCCATACCCTATCAAATACCTTAAATCCTAAATTACCCAAATCTTAACAGATTACTTTAAATGGGCTTAACGTTATATTTCATAATGCATAATTATTCACATATAAGCCCAATGTTGGATTTATGATCCAACATCTCTCACTAAGAAAATTGATCTAAATGTGCCTAATAAATGAAGTAAATTCGGTATAAACTATCTAAACTTTGGACTTAGTTAAATGTGGACAATTGGCATGCTTCTTTCAACTATCTACTATGAAAAAAGCAATTAGATGGCTTCCATAAACCCATCATTTGAGTATTTGGGGTATCACCCAACAATCATCCATGGTGAACACTTAGATCCAAGAAAAGTTTATATAATGTATGCCCCAATGCTTGTACAACTAAGAAACATGGAAATTGCATGTCCTTAGGTGAGAGTCATATAATTTTATAAGGAAAAATATGAAAACATAGAACTTTATGAAAAGTTCAAAGTATCCGACATCTGGGTCCAAAGAACCCGGTGTGTAAGGCTTAATAACTTCTTAGCCATTCATATCCTTTCCCTTGTAGGATATGATAGCAGAAGTTTTAGACATGTCAAATATTGTTTATGTAATTCAAGTCCTGTGATACAATAAACAGTTCCATAACATAACATTTACTTGGGAGGAAAGAAAAGCACTCAGCAGAAGAAGCTGACCCGCAACTCGTTTGTTGACCAACTGGAAGACCCAAAACCGATGTTGGCATTGCAAGGACAAATCGGAGCTTTGCCACATAATAGCTGAGCTGTGTGCGTTTCACAAGTTTGAAATCCTCGAACTTCAGGGTCCACGTCCACGAAGCCTAGAAGCATCGATTCCCATACGAATTAATGCCACGACGTGTGAGAGAATCAACATCCCATGCGCATATTCCCCAATTTTTGAGTGCATATTCGCTAGTAGGATGAAAAATCAACCTCTTTAAGCCCAACAATTTACTACCCCAATTTTCGTCAGTACTCCCCATTTTGCTTTTGTTGTGATAGAAGTAAAAGTTAAAAAAGGGGTTTATGCAACAAAAGGAGAGCACTGATATCTGTTGCCATTCAAGGAATACATATTACCAAAAAAAAAAAAAAAAGGAGAATCAAAGGATGTATGATTTCAGATTGGAATTGAACTTATCACTACAGAACAATAAGTACAAGATAACTGGAAATTGGTTGGAAAGAAAAATAGCAATGATAGATGAAATGCTCAATCATTTCTGAAGAATGGAAGAGCTTAAATATCACTGCAAATTGCAAGAGTAATATCCTCATTCTACAAAGGAAAAGAGAAGCACAAAATCCAGTACTAAATAAGTAACATACGATTTCAGGATTTAGACTTTGCCTTTGATTTTGAATTTCACATGGTCTTGCCAATCTGAGTGGAAATAATTTTGTTCTCCCAGAAAAATCTTTTTTTTAAAAAAAAAAAAGAAAGAAAATCTTTCTTTAGGAAAAGGAAACAATTAAATCATCAGTGGTGAACTAAATAACCTGAAGTTATGGCCTGCATGAGAAACATATTCCAAAATTAGTAGTAGAATTGCAAGGAGACTAGGATGACCCAAGCTTGGGTTAAACTTCAGCCCATATTAACTGGATCTAGAATGACGTTGAGGCACATGATTTGGACCTAATTCAGTGATTTTGACACCTAATTCTGGTTGGACCTGGACTCGATCTGCCTATGACCCAGGAATTGATGGTGGGGCTGGCTCAGCATATTTAACGTTGGACTGATTGGAGTGAAAGCATCTGGGTGGTAGGTCATGCCCTAGTCCCAGTCAACAATTCCCATTTTAAGCTTTCTCGGAGCAGACTTTAACATGATTCTGCACTACCCTGTTGGGTAGAATCCCAAAATTTAGTAGGAAAGACCAAATATCTAACTGTTGATTATAAGACAGATGGCGGAAAAACTGAAAAAAATCCAAATTGCTTTACATCAACCAATGCTCTTGTTGCACATATTCCAAAATCTGTCTTTGGTTAGGTTGCATTTGATAGAGAGTGGATTAGAATAGTGTATTGGAAACGCATTCTAATATCAGTAGAATAGGAGATGAAGTCAGCCTAATGGGATTTTTTATAAAGAAAAAGTAATGGACAATGAATGAAAATATATGTAGTAATGTGAAAAATATAATTGTTGGAAGTAGCTATAATATAACATCAGAGAAAAAGGGCGGCTAATACATTCCTCTTCAAATGCATTTTAAGGCCTAGACGATAACTTTTGACATGACAAGATTTGCAAAATTTATCATGCTTTTATTGTGGCAAGAAATATGGTTGTAAAATTTTCATAAAATATTTGATGGGATCTTGTACTAATTATAATTGATGTACTGAAGCTTATAAATAGTGCATTGTGGAAGGCCTAGAGGCATGAAAGCTTCTGGCCAACACCCGTGGAGTAGGTTAGCCGAACCACATAAAAAATTCTGTGTGATGAGAGTGCTTGGTTTTTTTTTTTTTTTCTCCAACATGGTATCAGAGCAGATCTGAACATCCTATCTACTTAGTCTGTCATCTTTTACATCAGATTTCTTTTAATTATTTGTGAGTGTAGAAGTGGCTGGGCCATCTATTTTTCGGTCCTTTGCACCAAACAAGCCACTTCAATCTCAACTCTTGGTCTATCACAGATGACAAGAGTCTCTATTCGTCACCACTTCAATTGTCATTGGAAGTCCTCTGAGACAGAGGTGGTTGATAATGGTCATCTTCCTCTTCACTGGCAATTAAACCCAATCACGCCAGAAATCTTCCAAGTCCACCATCCCTACTGCAAGGGTTTTTTACATCATCCTATTGAAAAATATGATTTTTCCGTCTCTATTGTCACCCTTCTTCTTTGGCAAACCAGTTTTTTTCTTTTTTTCATTCAGTTCTACAACGTGACTGATAGCCATCTGCAGATCTGGCGACCCATACAGATCCCATCTTCTCCATGACCAACAGCCTAGCGTGATAGAGCGTATGAATTGAGCTTTGTTTGTCATCTCTATTACTGAGTAATAGAAGAAAAGTTCAACGGTCAAAGCATTCTTTCCTTCTCTTTTGTTTGCTGAAATTCTAAGTTATGGAAAATTCTGGCAAGGAGAATTCAAAAAAATCAAAGGTTGTTAGTCATGATCATAACACTCATCTCAAATTAATGACTATTATGTTGAATGGAAAGAACGACTTACCCTAGGCAAGAGCTTTCACAGTTTCTCTTAGAGGAAAGTCTGAACTTGATATGTTACTGGCAATACAAAATCCCCTCCTCTTGGAGATCCTACATATTCTAAATGGAAAACAAATGATAATCTTGTCATGTCTTGGTTATTAATTCCATGGATCAAATTTATGAAACTTGTGCATATTCTAAAAATGCTCTAGTATTGTGGACTTCTCTTAAGGATATGTATACTCAGGAAAATAGTGCTTGAATCTTCGAATTGCAACAAGAGCTAGCTCGTGCTAAGCAGAGCATCAGCCAACGATTTGTTGAACATTTAGGACTCATGAAAAAGAGATGGGATGAGTTAAGGGAATATCACCACCGGCAGAAAAGGCTGAAGAATATTTAGAGTGAGAAGAACAAGATAAAACATTTTAGTTTACTGCCTAGTCTTAGACAAGAATATGAGGACTTGAAAAGGAAAATTCTCATGAGTTCTTCTCTACCATCTTTATGCAATCTTTGTGCTATTATTCAACGAGAAGAAACCACAGGACAAATTATGAATCCTGAAAACAAGTCAGGGGGAGAAATCCATGACAATAATGCTTTAATTTCAAGGACTGAAACTAAAGGCACTACTAGTAACAGAGGAGGAAGCTCAAGTTCTATTAGAGGAAGAGGACGAGGGAAAGATATTCGTTCTAACTTTTACTGTGATCATTATAATAAGATAGGGCACACAAAGGATCGATGTTGGGTACCCTATCCTCATTTATGAAAGGACAAGTTCAAAAAAAAAAAAGTTGTTGTTGCTCAAGTCAATTCAGTTGATTCCAGGTTTTATTGTAGAGCATTTCAAAGTAGCCCCAGCAACTGATGCAATTGAACAATACTGGTATTACTTCGAGTGCTTCATCTCTAAATCAAGATGCTTCTACTTCCTTAGCTCACCCCTATGGTATCACATTCTTCCTCTCTTCCCTTCATAAAACCAGTTATATAGTAGTTTTCGATGCAACTGATAACATGATTGGTTTCTTCGATTTGCTATATAATATTTAGTCCAACAATGCACTATCACATATTACTGTTTCTAATGGGCAACAAATTCCTATTCAAGGAATTGGAAAAAATAAGTTGCTTCATTCTACATCTGATGTCTTATTTGTTCCTTCTTTAACATCCAACGTATTATCTGTTAGCAAAATTACTAATGATCTCAACTGCAATGCTATTTTCTCTTCAATGTGTGACTTTTCAGTACAGGGCCACAAGATTGACGATTTGTAAGGGAAGACTTACTCATGTCTTTATGTGTTAGAAGCATCTAGCAAAGCTAACAGAACAAGGAAGAGATATCATGGCTATGGCATCTATGAATGCGACACCCATCTGATCCTTCTTCAACTTCTAAATAGAAACCTTGTTTTACATTCAAATAAATTTGAGGTTGCCACTGTTCCAAATAACACAGGTTTTCGTTTCTGAAACATTTGGAATTTTTAACCAATTCTTTTGAATTAATTCATTTTGATTTATGGAACCTGCTCCAATTGACTCTAGTGATTATAGATTTGCAGTCACGTTTATTAATGATATTTCTTGAGTTACATGGCTTTATTTATTAAAGTTCAAAAATGAAGTCTTGCACACTTTTCAAGTATTTCATCAAATGGTTTTAACTCAAATTGGTATTCCTATCAAAATTTTGTATGCTAACAATGGAACTGAGTATATTAATAATTCCTTTTCTACTTATATGAAAAAGTGTGGCATTCTACATCAAATCGCTTGTGTTGAGACTCCCCAGCATAATGGCATTGCCGAAAGGAACAATAGACATTTTCTGGAAGTTACTCAAATACTTCTATTTCAAGTGAATATCCCAGAGTCTTATTGGTCAGATATCATTCTTACCAGTTGTTACTTGATTAATCGACTACCAAGTCGTATTTTAAAAAATAGATTACCCTTGGAGATTTTTAAAAACAAGAAACTTGATTTATCTCATCATCGAATGTTTAGTTGTTCCTGATTTGTTCATTTACAAAACAGTAGAAAACTTAAATCACCATGCAAAGAAGTGCATCTTTCTAGGATTTTCTTCAACACAGAAAGGATACTAGTTCTATGATCCCATGCACCATAAGGTATTTGTTTCTGGTGATGTAACTTTTATCGAAGATGCAATATATTTTTCTTCCAACAAGGATCAAATTCAGGGGGAGACATACAGAGAATTTGCTCCTACGCCATCAATATCTGAGAATTTTGTTCACTCTCAAAGTGATGAAATTGTGGCTAGACAAGTCACCTACTCCAAGTAACCTACTTAGATGTAATTGACCAAGCGCCAGCAGACTCAGAGGCATTTGAGCAAGTGCCAGCAACTATTATTGAAGAGAACAACGAAAATCCTGTGGCCACTCCTCACAGGTCATCTCGTACCTCAAAAACTCCATCCAGGCTTTAAGACGTTTAGACCTATCATACTATTTCATTTCCCACAAAAGATTATATTCCTTATGATAACATCTCCTCAAGGCATTCTACCTTTTTAACCCCTCACACTGAACCATCTAACTTCTATCATGCTATAAATTCTCCTAAATGGAAGAATGCAATGAAAGAGGAATTGGAATCCTTAGATAAAAATGATACTTGGTAAGTTGTCAACTTACCAAAAGGAAAAAAAAACCGGTGGGGATGCAAATGGGTATATAAGATTAAATATAGAACTGATGGTTCTATGGAAAGGTAAAATGCAAGACTTGTTGCAAAAGGTTTTGCTCAAACATGTAGAGTTGATTATAAAATAAAAATGGTTTGCTCTTGTGTCAAAATGAATACAGTTAGAGTGTTGATGTCTTTGGCTGTCAATTATGGATGGTCTTTATTTCAAATGAATTTGAGAAATGCATTTCTACAAGGTGATTTAGAAGGATTACACATGAACCTTCCACCTGGTCACTCTTTAGAAGAAAAAGAAGGGCTCCTATGCAAATTAAAGAAAGCTCTATATGGTTTGAAACAGTCAACTAGTGCATGTTATGATAAGCTAAGTATTATTATGGTTTGAAATAATCACCCAAAGCATGGTATTGTAAGCTAAGCATTGTCCTTGTGAAGTATAGATTTATAAGATGTAACCCTAATTCTTCTATGTTGTTAAACTAGACAATTCAAGCATTATGATTGTATTAATCTATGTTGATGATATAGTTATCACAGGGAATAATGAAAGAAGTATTATTAATCTCAAAAATTCTCGACACAAATGTTTGATACCAAAGATCTTGGTAAGTTAAAATAATTTTTAAGAATTGAAGTTGCTCATTTTAACAAAGGATTATTTATGTGTCAAAGAAGCTATACTCTAGATCTTTTGAAAGAAACTAGAAAATTAAGAGTAAAACCTAGGGATACTCCAATGGATTATAACTCAAAATTGATAGCAAAAGGAGAGCCATTAAAAGATTCAAGGTCTCAAAGACTAATGGGAAGACTTATATATTTATCTATTACCAGACCAAATATCCAATCAGTTTTGTTAGTTAATTTATTGGTTCTCCTACTATAGAACATATGAAGGCTATTGATCGGATACTCTGGTACTTGAAGTCATGTCCAGGAAGAGATATATGGATGAAGGTAAATAGGCACACTAAAATCTCCAGACATGTTAAAATTATAGGCTACTCGGATGTAGATTAGGTAGGAAATCCCATAAACAAAAAGTAAACTATTGAATATTATACCATTGTTGGAGGAAATGTTGTGGCTTGGAAAAGTAAGAAATAAATTGTTGTTGTAAGATCAAGTGCTGAGGCTAAATATAGAGCTGTAGCTTTTGCAACTAGTGAATTAATTTGGGTAAGGTTAGCACTGTGGGAATTGGGTTTAAATCCACAACCTCCTATAAAGCTTTTCTGTGATAATTAAGTAGTTATTCACATAGCTTCAAATCCTACTTTTCATGAAAGAACCAAACATATAGAAGTTTATTATCATTTTATAAGAGAAAAAGTTCAAGCCAAGCTTATCACAACTCCTTATATTTAAAGTAAAAATCATATGGCTGATATTTTCACTAAGGCTTTACCAAAAAAGCAAATTGACAAGATACTAATCTAATTGGGTTCCATAGATATCTACGTCCTAACTTGAAGGGGGAGTGTTAGTAATGTTAAAGTTGGTACATTAGAAGCTAGCAGAAGCATTGGAAGCAAGCTGATTTTATTGGAAATATGGGAAGACTTTTTGAGAATAGAAGAATTGCATAGTAAATTGTTCCCTTGCATTAGTAGTTGAGAATGTTCATAGTGAATTGTCGTGGCATCTAATGCATTTTTCATTCTCCATAAAACTATTTTTAGGTAAGTTTCTTTTTATAAATTAAGTCATTGTAAGCTCATTTCTGTAATGAAATCTCAAGTTTGAATAGAAAAGCTTTTCTCTACTTTTTGTCAAAATGCTTCAGAGTTCAGCTCTATTCCTCTAAAATTTGGCTCTAAATACTTCATAGTTTAGCTCCATTAGTATGAAATTCCGCCCTGAATACTTTAAAGTTTTGCTTCATTCCTCGGAAATCTCATCCAGGTGTGATCCATCTTATCACCTAGCTTTTGTTGTCCCACGAATAAAGCGGTGTCAAAGCCTCAATATAAGCATTGATTCCAATCTTTGGAGGAGAAAATTATGATTTTTGGAGCATGATAATAAAGATATTATTTCTATCACAAGATTTATGGGAGATTGTAGAGAATGGATACACAATACCAACTGGTGAAGCTGCTTAATCTTCTTCTCAATAAGAAGGATTAAAAGAAAATAAATAAAAAGATGCAAAAGCCTTGTTCATTATCCAACAAGCCTCATTGAATCAATCTTTCCAATAATTATTGGAGCTTCAATAGCAAATGCAACATGGAATACTCTAAAGGAAGAATTCTAAGACAATGCCAAGGTAATATCCATCAAACTTCAAAGCTTGAGAAGAGAACTAGAGAATCTTTGAATGAAAGATGTTGAATCTTCAAAAGAATATTTTTCCAAATTGATGGGGATAGTCAACCAAATGAGAAGCTATGGTGAGAAAATTTTAAATAAAAGAATTATTGAAAAAATATTGATAAGTATCACCAAACAATATTCTTCAATAGTTGTTGCAATTAAACAATCGAAGGATATATCTACTTTATCAGTAACAGAGTTTATGAGTTTTATAGAGGCACATGAGCAAAAGCTTAGCATGTATAATGAAACTTCAGTAGAAAATGCCTTTCTGTCCAAGCTTCATGTTGGATCTAAACAATTACATGGATCCAAGAAAAACAAAAGTGATTTTGATGATAAGTTTAGAATGATTCAAAGTTCAAAGTCAATAGGCACTTGTAAATATGAGAAGGGTAAAACGACAAAGCACCCTCCATGCAAAATTTGAAAAAGACAAGTCACCTTGAGAAGGACTGTTGGAATCGCGGCAAGCCACAATGCTCAAATTGTAAAAGGTTTGGTCATGTTGAAAAAAATTATCGCCTCAAAGAAAATCATCAAGCAAATTATTTTAAAGAATTAGAAAGTGTTGGTTCTCTTTTTTATGCTTTTCAAGCAGCCTCTAAAGTCAAGAGCAATATTTAGTACCTTGACAGTGGGTGCAGTAACCATATAATAGGAAATAAAAAAATCTTCATAGAAATTGATAAATCTATGAATACAAGAATCAAAATAGGTAATGGAGAAATTGTCCAAGCTCAAGGTAAAGGTATTATTGCTGTGAAGACAAATAAAGGTACCAAACATATAGAAGATGTTCTTCTTGTTCCTAAATTAGACCAAAATCTCTTAAGTGTTGGCCAAATGATACAAAATGGGTATGTCATACATTTTGAAAATGAGCTTTAAACCATATATGACAAAAGAAACAATCAAAAGATGGAAATAGCCAAGGTGAAAGTGGAGAAAAAAAAAATTTCCTCTCCAAGTTCACTCTGAGAATGTTATGGCTATGAAAGCACAAATTGATGAATCATGGCTATGGCATCAATAATTTGGACACTTGAATTTTTAAGGTCTAAATCAATTGTATCAAAAAGGAATGGTGATTGGGCTCCCAAATATTATTCAAGGGGAAGAAATTTGGGAAGGATGTGCACTTGAAAAACAACATCGAGTGTCATTTCCTACAGAAAGCTCTTGGAGAGCAAAGGCCCCACTTGAACTTGTCTATACGGATATTTGTGGACCTATGCAAACAACATCACACAATAGAAACAAGATGTTCATTATCTTCATAGATAATTTAACCAGAATAACTTGGGTATTTTTTTGAAGTAAAAGTCAGATGCTTTGTCAGTTTTCAAGAAATTCAAAGCTCGAGTTGAAAGAGAATGTAGGCATTCAATTAATACTCTCCCTAGTGATCAAGGGGGAGAATATACTTCTTCTAACTTCAAAAAATTCTATGAAGATGATAGAATCAACAAATAGCTAACTACTCCTTATAGTCCACAACAAAATGGTGTTGTCAAATGCAAGAATAAAACAATAGTAGAGATGGCCAGAACAATGTTGAAAGACAATAAGGTGCCTAACTCATTTTTGGCAAAAGTTGTATACATAATTGTCTATTTGCTCAATCGTTCCCCAACCAAGTCTCGTCAGAATAAAACTCCATTTGAAGCTTGGTGTGGAAGAAGACATTCAGTAAGTTATATCAAACTCTTTGGTTGCTTGTGTTACATCCATGTTCCAAATGAAAAATGCAAAAAATGGATGAAAAATTAGAAAAAGGAATTTTTGTTTGCTATAACACTCAGTCAAAAGGTTATCGAGTATATAGCCTAAAAACCAAAAAGTTGCTTATTAGTCATAATGTAAAATTTGATGAAAATGCAATTAGGAACTGGGATGAAGATAAAGTTGTGAGGCAAACTGTTATTCCTTTTAAGGAACAACCTCCAACTAGAAATGAAGAAAATGAACTCAAAATGGAAAACGAAGATTCAGATGAGAGGCAAACTCCACATGAGGCATCTACATCCATAAGAAATTCTAATTAGGCAAAGAGGCAACCAAGCTAGATGGATGACTTTGTCTATAATTTTTCAGCTATTGAACCTCAAAGCTTTGAAATTGCAGCCAATCAAGATGTTTAGATTAAAGCCATGAATGATAAAATACATATGATAGAGAAAAACAAAACATTAAAACTTGTTAATCAACCCAATGAAAAAGATATTATAGGGTTGAAGTGGGTTTATAAAACCAAGCTTAACCTTGATGGCTCAATCCAAAAACACAAGGCAAGGCTGGTAGCTAAAGGCTACACACAATAACCAAGAGTGGACTTTTATGAAACATTTGCTTTTGTTACAAGATTGGATACAATCAAAACCTTAATTGTCATAGCAGCACAACATAAATGGAAAGTCTACTAGCTTGATGTAAAGTCAGCATTTCTAAATAGCATTATGAAAGAAGAGATTTATGTGCAATAGCCGCAAGGCTTCATTGTTGAAGAAAAAGAAGATAAAGTCTACAAGTTAAAGAAAGCACTGTATGGACTAAAGCAAGCACTAAGAGCATGGTACAGCCAGTTATTTCATACATAAGGAATTTCTACAAAGCAAAAGTGAACCTACCTTGTATATAATGTCTCAAGGTAATGCTAACACTCTCATTATTTCTCTATATGTTGATGACTTAATCTTTATAGGAAACAATCAAGAGATGTTGCAAGACTTCAAATAAGATATGATGAAGGCATATAAGATGAGTGATTTGGGACTTATGCATTAATTTCTTGGTATTGAAATAAGCCAAGAAGATGGAATCTTCATTTGCCAAAAGAAATACACTTAAAATATTCTGAAAAAACTCAAAATGCATGGTTGCGATCCTATCATTACTCTTCTAGTTGAAAATGAAAAATTGATGAAGGAAGATGGTTATAAAATGGCAAATCCAACTCTTTATAGAAGCCTAATTGGAAATTTGTTGTACCTAATAGAAACAAGACTTGATATCATGCTTGTAGCAAGTTTATTATCAAGGTTCATGAAAAATCCAAGCAAAATTCATGTTGCTAATGCAAAAAGGGTGTTGAGATATCTTAAAGGTACCAAGGATTATGGGATTTGGTACACTCATTCAACCCATTCAAAGCTAATTAGCTTTACTTAGAGTGAATGGGCAGGATCACTAGATGATATGACAAGTATGTCAGGATATACATTCTTTCTTAAATCTAGAGCAATCGCATGTGTTGGTCCCTTATGCAATGGTAACTCAAGACAGGGGGTGAATTAAGCTTTTAAAACTTTTAGCCAAATCAAATGATTATGGTGCTAAATGAATAAGTAAAACAAATTGTATAATACATGGCATAAGATTTTTATAGTGGTTTGACCCTTCCTGGGTTCCTACTCCACTTCTCTGAGTTAGTCTTCTCTACTAAACTCAGGTTCCATTAATACCTTGATCAACTTGATCAAATACACATTGGTTTTCCCACAAGCTTACCAACCAACTTATTAGTTTTTCAAGCTAACCAGCAACTTTCAAAACTTGTTGGTTTTCAAAGCTCACCAACAAACTTACACCCTTTCAGTAAGTTTCCTCCTTGCTTATCTCAATATATAAATACCAAGCACTCTGCTTGTATTGCCAAACACTAAAGTAAAGTGTATAGATTAATGTCTCTTACTTAGGCAGACTTGTACATAAATTTAGAATTCCAAGTAAATGAATAAGAGTAAGAGTGAAAGATTCAAACTCCGTGATTGAGAAGAGATTTGAACTTTAAGCACTTTGATTGAGTTGTATCTATTGGGGTTGAACTTTTGAAGGAAGATTTTGAATGTTCTTCCTGTAATCAACAACGTTCAAATGATATTCAATCAATTTTTTCTTTTTGCTTTTGAATCTCTCTTTTATAGGTTTAGAGAGATTTTTTCATTGCTGACTTTGGCAGACATTCAAATGTTCAAAAATGTTTTTCTTTATCTTATCTTTTGTCTGACATCTGACTTTGCTGCAATCTGGTATCGGTCTGTTACTTTTGTCGCCAATGTTTACAAATGTTCACTTTCATATTAATTGTTCTGAAGAGACCAGTGAACAGATGGTGTTTAGATTGATTTTAGATAATCTTAATTGTTTTCTTCAGATTCTCCAAAGTGATTAAAATCATTTTTAGTTGCAACAAGCCTTTGTATAGAGAAGTTTGGATTTTCTAAATTTTTAATGTCTTTAGAAAAGTGATTTGAAGTTTTGAAAAAATATCTCTGAAGCATGACTCAAAGTTTTCTGAAGTGACTCAAAGTTCTCTGGAGAGTGCCTCAAAGTTCTCTGAAGCGTGCCTCAAATTTCTCTGAAGCGTATGTTTACTTTTAAGCTTGTCCTGTTGTTTTCGAAACGTACTATAACATCTTCGAAGTATACTTGACACTTCTAAAGGTTTTCTCGATTATCTCTGAAGCACACTGTAACATCTTTGAAGCTTTGAAAAAGAACTCCGAAGTATGATATGAGTGCTCCAAAGCTTTTTCAATCTTCTCTGAAGCTTTTTCAATCTTTTCCAAAGCTTTTTCAGTCTTTTCTGATGCTTTTTCAATCTTCCCTGAAGCTTTCTAACTTTCTCTGAAACACACTTGTAACTTTTCCGAAGTGTTTAATTTTACTCTGAAGCTTGCTGTGAAGATTCTAACACTTTTTCAATGTTCTCCGAAGTATGTTGTAATGTCTCTAAAATATTTTATGAAGACTCTAACACTTTTTCAATGTTCTCTGAAGCATCCCTGAACATCTCCAAACCATTCCTGAACATCTCCGAAGTTCGTTATAACTACTTCGAAGCATTTCAAACCACTCCAAAGTGTGTTTGAAAAGACTCCAAAGTTACTCCTGTTTTCTCTTAAGCGTGTCTTCAATATTTCATAATTTTTGTTTTATTAATTTAGGTATATATGTAATTCATATACCTATTTTTAATGAGAATTTCTTTATTTCTTCCTTTTATCGTTAATATTTCTACAACATTCTTAAAAATAGATTGTTAGTACCTTAATGTTTCGCTTATATTTTTGCTCATCAACAAAACACACATGAAGAATGTTCGTCCTCAAAATCAAGCTAATAGTATGCTCAATATTCTCCCCATTTTTTATGATGATAAAATGGTAAGTGATATACCCTTCAAAGTTTGTCTAACAATTAAACTTAAGGCAACTTATTTTGCAGAATAAAAAATTTCTATTTACTAAATTAGTGCAGCCCCCCTTGAATTAATGCACATAATTTAGTTATATTTCATACAGCATAAATTTTGTATTTGCATATTATATTCATACATTCACATTACATTCACTAGTTATCATATTTTCATTCACATTTTCTCCTTATTATATCACTCACATTTCTCCCCCTTTTTGTCATAATCAAAAAGGTGGAAACAAGTAGTAGTATGTCATAGGAAAAAATGCATATAAATATTGAACTTTGCATTAATAAAAAAAATACATTAGAGAGAAAAAATGTAAAAGACAACAGATTCATTTAGGTTTTCTCTTGTATGTCTTGAAAAAGACGTCTTGAAGAGGTGAAAGAGGTGACTTGGGTTCAAAAGAAGATAGTTTGGGAGAGAGCTCAGATGTTCTAGCCCTTTTTACTAGAAGGGGAGGGATGAAAAATGGATCCTTTAGAAGAGCTATAGGTGGCTCATGTGTATAAGCTGTGGTTCCATAGCTTAATACAAAAATGAAGTCGATTCTATCCCTATAAGTTGGATCTAGCAAAAGGTTATAGGAAGCCCTTTTGAGAGAGCTTTTGTACTGTCATTTGTTCTTGCAATGTACTCTTGATAGTGCATTGTGATTCTTTCTAGAGGAGCCTTCTTATGTTCTTTAGAAGGTAAAATTCAAGGCTTCCTCCTTGGTTTGGAGGTGGATGGCTGAGATAAAGGTTTTGTTTTTGATTTTGGGTTTGGTTTTGGCTTTGGGAAAATCTTGGGTTTGGGAACTGTAGGTGATTTTTTGGTTTCTGTTTTGGGAGAAAAGTTTTGAAATGCCACTGGTATAGGCTGAATTATTTTCAGTCTGTGTTAAAGAGAATGATCTTTCATTTGAGGATAAGGGGCAAATTGTCAGCAATTACCTCAAGATTGGCATTGTTATAGAATAAATTTTCTTCCAGAGTCATAATGAAGAGTTGATCAGGACTAGTGGGAGATGAAAACACTTTTCTAACAGGTTTGGAAGTTGAAACATTTGAAGGAGTGACTAAGAATACTCCTGCAAAATTGATTCCTTATCTGGAATAGTAATGGTGTGGTTTTCTGGAGTCAAAGGGGGATTTGGAAGAAGGAGAATCTTATGAAGAAGGTTAGCATCCTCAAGTTCTAGAAATGCTAATTCTTGTTTGGGAATGATAATGTTTTGAGAAGCAAACATTTTGACAACTTTAAGCTTGAGTTCTGATCTAGCTTTGAACTCTAAAAAAGTTATCATGATTAGATTAGATGGACAAAGAATAACATCAGGATTATCATCAATAGGTTTGCTTTGAGGTGGCTTTTGTGGTGGAGAGGGAGGATACATATAGTCCGGAGGGGGTCTGAAGTTTGGTGGACAGTTTAGAGAATTGTCCCACTCAGGTGGAATGTCCTTAATTCTGTCAAGTATTATATCTCCTGATCTAATAAATGTCATCCAGAAAATATTGAAATTGCAGAGTTGGGATGGAATCCAGATTAATACTCATTTGAGGAAGTGTGAGTATTATTTTTTGAGGTTGGAACTGATGGAGGTGGTGATGGTGGAGAAGTTTGTGCTTATGAAAGGGGAATGTAAGAGATGATAGAAGTAATGTTAGAAGGTTGACTCATGGGCTGACCAACCTCTTGAATAATAGAGAGTGATGATGGATGAGGAGGTAAGGGTGAAGACACTACTGTTATTGGTGAGCTAGGTCTTGATGGAGGGAAATGGTGTGGAGGTGATGAAAAGTGAGTTGGAGGAGGTGTGGAATGGGTTTGAAGTGAAGTGAAGTGAAAATGGTAGGTTTGACCTTGAAATGATTCTGCCAGGGCTTAAAGAGAATCAAGTCTCTGATCAAGCCTATCAAGCCTTTGATCAATCCTATCGGCTCTAAGAATTATGGAAGACATGACAGTTGAAAGAACATAATTTGTTTCATTCATTTAGAGAGCTAAGGTTTGCATAAAGTGTTCTATCATGGTTATTCTATCTTTTAGATCCTTTGACGTAGGCTGGGATGTGGGAATGGATGAGGTGGATGGTTGATGAGTGTGAGTAGGTCTAATAGGTGAGGATGTGTGTGAAGGTGGGTATATTCTCTCTCAAAATTTCTTCTACTATTTCTTCAACATTCATCCTTTGTTTATCACCATCTTCTATTTCACAACTTCTATTTGTTCTTTTCTACTGGAGAATTCTTCTCTTTCTACTGGTGAACTAATAAAATCTTATCTTTTAGTTCTTTCTTCTTCATCATGAGAGGGGGTTTCCTGTCTTGGCTCAGTGGCCTGTTCTATAGCATCTCTTCTTTCTAGACTTTCTTCAGGTCTGGATCTTTTCATCTGAGTTATTCTTCTTGGTCTTTGAGAGATTCAACCTTGTTCAATTTGTGTAAAGCCCATTCTTATCATTGCTTTTTCATCCAGTTTGTCTTTACTTCTAGGAAGCTCTTCATTCTCATTAGAGAGATCTACTCTTGCTTCCTTGATCGCTTGGTCAAGGCCATTCCATAACACAGAGGAAACCTTGTGGTGCCTTTGATCAAGTGAATATGTTCTATCATCAGTTTGGCTAAGTCTAACTTTCTTCTGTTCTTCAATGCCCACATGATCTTGATATCTTTTTTAGAGATATCTATTATTGCTCCTCTTCTTGGATATACTTTATTCACTACTATAAGAAAAACTAGCCTCATATTTGCATTCAAATGACTAACATGCAAAGAGTTTTCTTCTCATTTATCTCAATTTCTGCCAAGTCAGAGAATATTATTGCTCTTGAAGGCCATTCAGTTTTATCTACTTCATTAGGGCTATTGAAGCAATTCCTTATACTCTTTGTGGATAATTTAATTTTTGTTTCTCATATACACAATTTGTCTGTTCTTGTGTTAAGGTTACAGATTAGTGCCCTTACTAATCTTGGATACATGCTATCTCTGTAACTCACAGAACTATTCTAGCCTTGGTAGCTTAACCATTCAGATACTTCAAAATTCATGCTAAAGACTCCGAAATTAAATATTTTACCTTTGATTATCCTTCTATCCTCATATCTCTCAGTGAATCTAGAATAGTCGGATGAACTATTTAGAAATATTACCTCAAGAGTATCTGTTTGTTTTCTTGCCTTCTTTGTAAATCCTTTCTATTAAGAGTCACCTCTTTCTTTCCTCTTGCTTTCTGCTCCTTTGGTTTTTTCCATTTCAACGGAGAACTTTAGAATTTTTGGAAGGGAAATGGAGTTTCTGGGAGATTAGTAGGAGAAGGTGGGAAGGTGAATCAAGAGTGTTGTGATTTAGATTTAAAAGAAGTAAGAAGATGGATCATCTTCTCTAAAGGAGGGATTCACGGAGTTCGAAGAAGAGGGGTTTAGGTTTTCAGAGAAGTTTTGAATAAATTTTATGCTTTCAGATTAGTTTTATTAAGTTCTCCAAAATATTAATGTGTTTAGGCTTCAGATACTCTGAAAGAGGTTCTTCAGAGAAGATTATTTGATTTGGATGTTTCGAATATGCAAAAGCATTGCTTCCGAGGAGTTTACTGGTCTTCAAATACTTTTATTTAGTCCTTCAGAGATTTTTGTCAAGCTTTAGAGACTTTTGTTTAGGTCTTCGGAGACTCTGAAGTCCGAAATCTAACTTAACTCCGAAACTTGTAAACTAAATTATAGTTTTTAATGTACACATTAATTATCCTTTTGACTTGCTAATGAATGTTTAATTGTGTATCATTACCAAGATAGATAATTAAGTATGCATCAATATATTTTTCATTTTAAGTGTTGCATTGATAAAAGATTAACCATAGTTTCCAAAAATAAACATGGCATCATCAAGGTTTTCAACAAATTAAGTTCAAGATGAAAGAGAGAATATCAGTCAAAGGAGTTTATTCGAGTTCATTTTCTTAAGAAGCATATAAAACAGTTAAAAGAGAAACTATTTTATGCTAGAGGATCCAATCACAATGCTGATAATCTTTTGACAAAAATATGCATAGCATATGAGAAGGTCATGGATCGCATGAAGAAGCTTGAAGAAGAATTGGCAGAGGCTAATCAGCGTGTTGAAGATCTGGAGGCTGTTGTAAATGTTCTTGTTGATTAGTAAAAAATTATTTTTAATAATGATGTTATTATGAATACTTTGTTTAATGAATTTGGGCATTTTATGCACTTGGATCTAGAATGCCTGATTGTCTTCTTATCATGTTGAATCTTGTTTCTGGTAATGGTTTTGTGAAGATGTCTGCTAACTGATTTTCTATTAGGACAAATTCTAAGCTAATGTTATGATTTTGAACATGGTCCCTAATAAAATGATGTATAATTTCTATATGTTTAGTTTTAGAATGTAGAACTGAATTCTTGGTTAGATTTATAGCACTAGTGTTGTCACATCTAATAAGAATATCAACAAAGTTAACCCCAAAGCCCAAAGTCTTTTAATTGTTCTTTCATCTATACGATCTGTGTATAACAACTATTTGCTGTTACATATTCGGCGTCGGCAGTTGATAATGCAATTAATGTTTATTTCTTAAAAAACCATGAGATAATCATGCTTCCTAGAAATTGGCAAGATCCTGAGGTACTTTTTCTATCTAGTTTATATCCAGCGAAATCTGCATCTGAGTAACCTATTAAATTAAAATATAAACCTTTTGGATACCATAATCCAAGATTAGGTGTATCTAAAAGATATCTAAATATTCTTTTTACAGTAATATGATGTGACTCTTTTGGTTTTGATTGGAATCTAGAACACATACATATACTAAACATTATGTCAGGTTTACTAGCAGTCAAATATAGCAAAGAACCTATCATGCTTCTTTAAAGTTTTTCAACAGATAGATTTACCTCTTTCATCTTTGTCCATTTTTATTGATGTACTCATTGGCATCCCATACCTTTTTCCATCTTCAATATTAAATATCTTTAGCAGTTCTTTTATGTATTTGGCTTAGTGAATGAAGATTCATTTTTTCATCTGCTTAATTTGTAGTCCCAAGAAGAAGTTGAGTTCACCCATTAAGCTCATTTCAAATTCTTCCTGCATTTTCTTGAAAAAATCCTTACAAAGATTTTCATTAGTTGTGCCAAATACTATATCACCAATGTATATTTGAACTATAAGAATATCTTTTATTACATGCTTAATGAAGAGTGTAGTATCAACTTTGCATCTTGAAAAATCTTTCTCAATGAGAAATTTGCTTAACCTTTCATATCAGGCTCTAGGAGCTTGTTTTAAACCATAGAGGGCTTTCTTAAGCTTGAATAAATGATCTGGGTTATAAGGATTTTCAAACCCAGGTGGTTATTCCACATGGACCTCTTAATTAATAAATTCATTTAAGAATGCACTTTTTACATCCATCTGATATAACTTGAAATTCATAAAGGATGCAAATGCAAGTAACATTCTAATGGCTTCAATTCTTGTAATAGGAGCATATGATTCTTTAAAATCAATACCTTCCTCCTGATAGTACCATTTTGCTACTAATCTTGCTTTATTTCTCACTGTAACTCTAGATTCATCTAATTTGTTCCTAAAGACCCGTTTAGTTCCTATAGTAGATTGATGATTTGGTCTTGGAACAATAGTCTAAATATTATTTCTTTTGAATTGGTTTAATTCTTCTTGCATAGCTGAAATTCAGTTTTCATCTTCTAAAGCCTGTTCTATGCAAGTTGGTTCTATTTGAGAAATAAAAGCAAAATTGCCACATACTTAGTGATAAGAAGATCTAGTTCTAACTTTGCATATACTTCACCAATTATCTGAATTTTAAGATGATCACGCATAAATCTCTAATCTTTGAAAAAAATATCGTTACCTTCATTGTTTACCTCGGTGATGGATGGTCCATTGTCTTTTTCTTCTTTATCCATCTATGTTTCTATTTGAGAGGGTTCCTCTTCTTTGTCTTATATTTTCATTTTCTCAACTAAAGTTATTAGATTACCTGTCTCATCATCAAAATTACTTGTCCTCCTAGAGAAATTAGTATTTTCATCAAATTTTACATGAATAGATTTCTCTATAGTCTTACTGTTTAGATTGTAGACTCTAAATGCTTTACTAATAATAGAATAACCAAAGAAGATGCCAACATCAGATTTGTTTTCAAATTTGCCTTGGTTTTCTTTATCATTATTAAGAATAAAGCATTTACAACCAAAAGCATGAAAATATGAAATATTTGTTTTCTTGCCCTAGTATAATTTAAATGGAGTTTTGTTAAGTACGAATCTAGTAAAGATTCTATTAATAATATAATATGCTATGTTCATTGCTTCAACCCACAAATATTGTGGATGATTGTATTCACTTAACATTATTTTTCTCATCTCTTGCAAGGATTTGTTTTTCCTTTCAGCTACTCCATTTTGTTGGGGTGTTCTTGGTGTAGAGAATGTTTGAGGAATTACATTTTTTTCATAGAAATCAATGAATCTATGATTTTCAAATTCTCCACCATGATCATTACTTATGGCAACTATATGAGAGCTTTGTTCATTCTGTACACATTTGGAAAATACCTCAAAGAATGAAGAATTTTCATATTTGGATGTTAGAAATATTACTCAGGAAAATCTATTAAAGTCATCTACAATGACATATGTGTAATGTTTCCCTCCAAGGCTTCTTGTTATTATTGGACTAACTAAATCCATATGTAGCAACTGAAGAAGTTTGGTTGTGTATACTTCTTTGTTTGATCTGAATGATTCTTTTGCTTGCTTGCCTTACATGCAAGCATCACACAACTTACTATCAAATTTGAGTTTTGGTAAGCCAACAACTAGACCTTTATTATGTAGTCTTTCAATCAAATTCTTGTTGAAATGTCTCAATCTTCTATGCTACAACATAGGTTCATTTTCATTAACAATAAGACATTTGACTTGGATATCACATAAATCCACCAAATATACATTTCCATGTCTCTTTCCAAGTACTACAATTAAATTTGATCTATTTAATATAGAACAAGTATGAGATTCAAACACAACTTTGTAACCATTATCATAGAATTGACTTACACTTAAAAGATTGTGTTTTAATTCTACTAACAAAATATTTAAAATTGTAATAAAGGGAGATTGGCCAATTTTACCAATTTCAAAAACTCTACCTTTTCTATTATCCCCAAAGGTAACTATTTCTACATTTTTAGCTTTTAATTTTGTGAACAACTTCCTTTCTCCTGTCATGTGTCTTGAGTAACCTCTATCAATGTACCACTTGCTATTCTCTGTGGCTTTAAAACACACTTGCAGTAATAAATTTAAGTTATAGCTTTTGTTACCCATTTAGGAATGGGTCCAGATGGGTTAGTAGTAGAATATTTTGGTATCTATTATTTTTCAGGTGCTACTAATCTATTTTCTAGATATATAGTTGCATTTACAACTTTAGCAACTATCTTGGGAATCCAAATCATATTCTATTTGGGTTCTGACTTCTTTTGGATTTTTCTTTCTTTGAGTTCCCATATCTTTCTGTGTTTTAAGTTTGAATAAGGTAGTAGTTAAAATTATTCTAAAAGCATAATTTTCTGCTTTAATTTGCTCAAGTTCTAAATTGATATTTTGATCAGTTTTGAGCAATGCATTTTCTTATTTTAATTTGAAGCATTCATTAATTGTTCTTTCAAGCTCTCTTCTAGTTTCTTTGTGTTTAGCTTTTAATGTTTTGAAATTTGAATATAGGTCTTCTAATAATTCTTCAATATCAAAAATTTCAGGTTTTGAATTTACCTCATCATTGTGGATAGTCATAAAGCTTATTCCAGTATGATGTTCTTCTTGATCCTTTTCTTTGGAGCTGAGTGAACTGAATTGAGCTTCATTTTCTTCTTCTTTTTCACACAAGCTTTCTTGTATTATGTTTTCCAGCATCTCCTATGTAGCCATTGCTTTCTTCTTCTTTCTAAATTTCCTGTTATTAGAAAAATTCTTTTTATCAAAGTAAGAGTTATATTTTTTCTTCTTGTCTCCTTGCTATTGTTTGGTTCTAGGCAGTCAAACTTCATATGCCCAGGCTTGCTGTAGTTGTAACAGATTGAAACTTCTTTTTTCTTGCCTTCACTTTTGAAGTTCTTGGAATTATTTTTAAATCTTTTCTTCTTGAACATATTTCTAAATCTTTTGGTTATCATAGTCATATCCTCATCATCTTTTGTGGTTAAGGCATCTTTTGAAGATTCTTCATTTTCTGATTTTGCTTGTAGAGCTATTGTTTTCTTGCCTTTAACTTCATTTGGTGCTTTTTGTTTCATCAAGACTTCATGGGACATGAGTAATCCCATGAGTTCTTCTACTATTACCTTCTTTAGATCTTTTGTTTCTTGAATAGCAGTCACTTTAGGCATCTAGTGTCTAGGAAAAATTCTCAAGATTTTCTTTACCATCTTGGTCTCTTCATATTTTCTCTTAAGCTATTTAGGCTGTTGGTGATTTTTTGAAATCTTCCAAACATTTCAGAGATGCTTTCTGATTCTTTCATGGAGAAGGCTTCATATTCCTGCACTAGAATGCTTATTTTAGTCTCCTTTACCTGGTTTGTACCTTCATGTGCTACTTTAAGGTTATCCTAGATTTCTTTAGCTGAATCACATGCAGAAATCTTTTCAAAATCAGTGGAGGTTAAAGCAGAGTAGAGGCAGTTTTTTGCCTTAGCATCACATTCTAATGCTTCTATATCCTTTACAATTTATTTGTCTTCAATGTTAGTAACATTCTTTGCATTTTTTACTACAAGCCACAACTGGTAATCTATGGCAGTCAAGAAATTTTGCATTCTCATTTTCAAATACCCGTAATTGGTTCCACCAAATAGAGGGGGTCTAGAAGTATATTATCCTTCAACAGATGTATTGTAGAACATACTGGCTATTTGAATCTCTTCACAAGTTAATATATTGATAATCAAAATGTAACTAGTAAAGCCTTCTCTAATACCACTTGTTGGTCCCTTATACAATGGTAGCTTAAGAGGGGGGGGGGGGGTGTGAATTGAGGTTTTAAAATTTTTGGCCAAATCAAATGATTATGGTGCTAAGTGAATAAGTAAAACAAATTGCACAATATACAACACAAGATTTTTATAATGGTTCGGCCCTTCTTGGGTTTCTACTCCACTTCTCTGAGTCAGTCTTCTTTATTGAGCTTAGGTTCCACTAATACCTTGATTAAGCTGATCAAATGCACGTTGGTTTTACAACAAGCTCACCAACCAACATACTGATTTTCCAAGCTAACCAGCAACTTTCACAACTTGTTGGTTTTCAAAGTTCACCAACAAACTTACACCCTTTCAGCAAGTTCCCTACTTGCTTATCTCAATACATAAACACCAAGCACTCCGCTTGTATTGCCAAATACTAAAGTACAGTGTATAGATTAATGCCTCTTACTTAGGAAAACTTGAACATAAATTCAGAATCCAAGTAAATGAATAAGCAATAAGAGTGAAAGATTCAAACTCCTTGATTGAGAAGAGATTTGAACTTTGAGAGCTCTGACTGAGTTGTATTCATTAGGGTCTGACTGAGTTGTATCCATTAGGGTTGAACTTTTGAAAGAAGATTTTGAATGCTCTTTGTATAATCAGCAATGTTCGAATGGTATTCGATCAGTTTTTTTCATTTTACTTTTGAATCTCTCTTTTATAGATTTAGAGAAATTTTTTCATTGCTGACTTTGGCAGGCATTCAAGCATTCAAAAATATTTTTCTTTACCTTATCTTTTGTCTAAAATCTGACTTTGTTGCAATCTGGTATCGATCTGCTACTTCTATCGTTGACTTTTCCAAATATTCACTTTCATATTATGTGTTCTGAAGAGATAAGTGAACAGATGATGTTTAGACTAATTTTGGATAATCTTAATTGTTTTTTTCAGATTCTCCAAAGTAATTAAAATCCTTTTTAGTTACAACAGGTCTTTGTAGAGAGAAGTCTGAATTTTTTAAATTTGTAATGTCTTCAGAAAAGTGATCTTAGAAAAACATCTTCGAAGCATGACTCAAAGTTTTCTGAAGTGACTCAAAGTTCTCTGAAGCGTGCCTCAAAGTTCTCTAAAGTGTGCCTCAAATTTCTCTAAAGTGACTCAAAGTTCTCTGAAGCGTATCTATTTACTTTGAAGCTTGTCCTATTGTTTCTGAAGCATACTGTGACATCTCTGAAGTATACTTGACACCTCCAAAGCTTTTCTTGATTATCTTTGAAGCACATTGCAACATCTCTAAAACTTTGAAAAAGAACTCCGAAGTGCGTTGTGACTACTCCAAAGCTTTTTCAGTCTTTTCTAAAGTTTTGTCAATCTTCTCTGAAGCTTTCTAATTTTCTCCGAGACACACTTGTAACTTCTCCGAAGTGTTTAATTTTACTCTGAAGCTTGTTGTGAAGATTCCGACACTTTTTCAATGTTCTTTCAAGTATGTTGTAATGTCTCTGAAACATTTTGTGAAGACTCTAATACTTTTTCAATGTTCTCCAAAGCATTCCCGAACATCTCCAAACCATTCCTGAACATCTCCGAAGTTTGTTATAACTACTTCAAAGCATTTCAAACCACTACGAAGTGTGTTTGAAAAGACTCCAAAGTTACTCTTGTTTTCTTTGAAGCATGTCTTCAATATTTCACAATTTCTGTTTTATTGATTTAGGTATATATGTAATTAATCTACCTATTTTTAATGAGAATTTCTTTATTTCTTCCTTTTATCATTAATATTTTTGCTATATTCTTGAAAATAGATTGTTAGTACCTTAATATTTCACTTATATTTTTGCTCACCATCAAAGCACACATGAAGAATGTTCATCATCAAAATCAAGCTAATAATATGCTCAACATCATGAGCATCAAAAAAGCAAGAAATTGTAGCATTATCATCAATAGAGGAAGAGCATGTTGCTGCAGCAACTTGTATCTGTCAAGCACTTTAACTCAAGGGAATTTTGAAAGATTTTGGAGAAAAATAAGAGGCTACTAGTATATTTTTGTGACAACAAGTTTGCTATTGCAATGGCCAAAAATTTTGTGTTTCATAACAGAACAAAACACATTGCAACAAGATATCACTGTTGGTTCCTTATGCAATAATAGCTCAAGAGGGGGGGGGGGTGAATTGAACTTTTATAAAATTTGGCCCAAAACAAATTATTATAGTGCGGAAAGAATAAATAAAAAAAAATGGACAAAAAATAGCATAAGATTTTTATAATGATTCGGCTCTTCCTGGGTTCCTATTCCACTTCTCTGAGTTAGTCTTCTCTACTGAGCTCAGGTTCCAATATTCCCTTGATCAACCTGATCAAATACACGTCGGTCTTACAATAATCTCACCAACTAACTTACTGGTTTTCTAAGCTAACCAGAAACTTTCAAAACCTATTGGTTTTCCAAAACTCACCAACAAACTTACACCCTTTCAGCAAGTTCCATACTTGCTTATCTCTATACATAAACACCAAGCACTTTGCTTGTATTGCCAAACACTAAAATAAAGTGTACAGATTAATGCTTCTTACTTAGGCAAATTTGTACATAAATTCAGAATTTTAAGTGAAAGATTAAATAATAAGAGTAAAAGATTCAAACTCCTTGATCGAGTAGAGATTTGAACTTTGATAACTCTGACTGAGTTGTATCCATTAGAGTTGAGCTTTTGAAGGAAGATTCTGAATACTTTTCGTGTGATCAGCAAAGTTCGAAAAATATTCAATCGGGTTTTTTTTGCTTTTGAATCTCTCTTTTATAGGTTGAGAGAGATTTTTCTTTTGTTGATCTTGGCAGATATTTAAATGTTCAAAAATATTTTTCTTTACCTTATCTTTAGTCTGATGTTTGACTTTGCTGCCTTCTGGTATCAGTCTGTTATTTCTATCGTTGACTTTTCCAAATGTTTGTTTTTCGTATCAAGTGTTCCAAAGAGATGAGTGAACATGTGGGGTCTTGACTGATTTCAGATAATCTAACTTGTTGTCTTCAGATTTTTCAAAGTGATAGTAATCCTTTTTAGTTGCGTTAGTCACTTGTTGAGAGAAGTTCAAATTTTATGAACTTATATTGCCTTTGGAAAAGTAATCTGAAGCCTTGGTCAAACATCTCTAAAGCTTTATTAATATCTTCGAAGCATGGTTTAACATTTCTAAAGCATGATCATTGTTTCTAAAGATTTTCTGAATTCTTGTCAAAAAGTGACTTCAGGTTCTCCAAAGCATGGCTTAACATCTCTTAAGCATGATCATTATTTTCGAAGATTATCTGGATTCTTTCCGAAATATGACTTTAGGTTCTCCGAAGCATGGCTTAACATCTCCGAAGTATGATCATTATTTCTGAATATTGTTTGAATTCTTTCCAAAATGTGACTTCAGGTTCTCCAAAGCATGACTGTTTATTCTGAAGTATAACTGATTATCTTCGAAGCATGGCTGTTTATTCTAAACTATAACTAATTATCTCCAAAGCTTGTCATTTTGTTTCTGAAGTGTAAAAAGATATCTCTGAGACTTTCATGACTTCTCCGAAGCTCTTCAACTTTTTTCAAATGTTGCTACGTGTCCAAAGTATGTAAATTTTCTCTGAAGTGCGCTGATACTTGTGAAGACTCCGACGCTTGTCTGAATATTTTTGAGCCATATCATGTTAGTTTCTGAAACTTCAACCATCTTCTATGATGTTCGTTAAGAGATGTCTAAAGCAATGTGATTTTCTCTGAAGTTCATTAAGAGGTGTTTGAAGCAATACGATTTTCTCCGAAGCACACAAGAAGGACTCTAAAGATAGTTTGTTGGCTTCTAAGCATGTTTTCAATACTTCAGATTTTATTTTTTTTTAATATATGTGAAATTTATATACTTTCTATAAAGAGCATTTTCTTTATGTCTTCCTTTTGTTATCATAAAGGTTATTTTTAAGTTGAGTATGAGTTTATCTTTCTGCAACATTCTTAAGAGCAAAATGTTAGTACCTTAATATTTCACTTATGTTTTTGCTAATCATCAAAACATACTTGGTTAAGAATGTTCGTCATCAAATCAAGCTAGATAACATGGTTCAATAATCACTTCATCAAATATGTTGTAGCCAAAGGAAAGATTAAGATTGAATATTATAGAACCGACAATCAAATTTCAGACATATTTACCAAAGCTCCTCCTAAAGAAAAGTTTCACTTTCTAAGGGAAATTCTTGGTGTCAAATGACAAATGCATTAAGGGGGAGTGTTAAAGCTAGTATATTGGAAGCTAGCGGAAGCATTGGAAGCAAGTTGATTTTATAGGAATTATGGGAAGGCTTTTTGAGAATAGAAGAATCACATAGTAAATTTTCCCCCTGCATTGGTAGTTAAGAATGCTCACAATGAATTGTCATAGCATCTAATGCATTTTTCATTCTCCATAAAACTATTTTTAGGCAAGTTTATTTTAATAAATTAAGTCATTGTAAGCTTATTTTTGTAATGGAATCTCAAGTTTGAATAGAACATTTTTCTCTACTTTCTTTTTGGATACTTCAAAGTTAAGCTCCATTCCTTTGAAATTCAGCTCTGAATACTTCAGAGTTGAGCTCCATTACTCTAAAATTCTACTTTGAATACTTCAAAGTTTTGCTTCATCCCTTGAAAATCTCATTCAGGTGTGATCCATCTTATCACCCAGCTTCTGCAATTCCACCAACAGATATGACAAGATTTGCAAGATCTCCAAGATTTGCAAGATTTATCATGCTTCTATTATGGCAAGAAATATGGTTATAAATAATCCATAAAATATTTGATGGGATCTTATATTGATTCTAAATGATATTCTGAAGCTTATAAATAGTGCATTGTGGGAGGCCTAGAGGTATGAAAGTTTCTAGTCAACCACAGTAAGTTGGTTAGCCGAAGGACAGTAAAAATTTCTTTATATGATGAGAGTGCTTTGTTTATTTTTGTTCAATAATAATATTGTTGGTGGAACTTGTAACATGAGGATCATTTAAGAGAAAAAAAATTTTGCATAGTGATACTATAGTGAATGGCAGTTCAAATTAATGATTGAGTACTCCCATGCATCCATAGCAATTAGCTGAGTATAACCTATGATATAACTAGCTATATCGGACAATTTTCCTGTTGACTATGTACTTTGACATAAAGAATTTCATCTTCAAAATAAATGGATGAATTTAAAGAACCCATTTAAAAGCACGGTTTAGGCATAAAGAGCAGTTAAAGCTAGATAAATACGATAATTGAAACAAGCTAGATGTTGGCAGGAAAGGCTTCCTTTCAACTAAACAAAACTACGCAAATTTGCAAGTCAAATCACAAGAAATAAATTTAAAACAGGCCTCAAAAAGGTTCTCACACCCTTGGGCTTCTTGGTGAGATAGAAGTGAGCAGCAGCAACTCCAACAAAAATGAAAGCAAGAACAACTCCCAGAATCCCGAAATTTCTGATTCTGCAATAGCGCCATTGGTAAATAAAAACAGTCCCAGAATGAATAAAGGATTGGAAAAATTTTAAGGGGATTCCAAGTCTTCCCCAAATTCTACACGTCTTTTCTTTTTTACTTGTTTTGTAAACCTTTAGGCTCTGTTTGGATGGCATGTGTAAGGGTTGTGTTGCATTAGAATTGTGCATTCCTAATGCACGTGTTATCCGTATCCATTAGCTATGCATTGCAATAATTTGGTTGTTATTAGGGGTATTGGGATAGCATGATTTACAAGATATTGATTTCTCAAAGTAAGACTGATTAAACTACCCACATTGGGATGTGGGTAAGGGTTGGCCCCACTCCCTCTAAATGCCCAAAGGCAGCTTAGAGTTGCCAACCAGAAGATTTCGCACCTGGATTCCTGCACAAAGGGAGTAACGGGATGGGCATAAATAGGACAGGAACATGTGTGTTCTTCGTGAGTGTAATTGGGCCCACCATGGACATCTGGTTCGGTGGATCTACATGGCGTAGGGCTTTTCCTTTGAATATTAATCTATGACCACGTGAGACCCAGAATGCATTTCATGGATTAATGATTCATTTTCAATCCTTTTGGTGAAGATGTTAAACTAGGATTGAATTATTCACCTTAGAATAAGAGTATATCCTGAGCATAAACCATTTCAATAGTCTAATAAACTTCAAAGAAAACATAAATGTTTTATCTGAAATATGAACTCTTAATCTTAAAATAGCTTGATTTTAATAATGAACAAACATAAGAGTTAGAAAATAGGGTACTAGTGGTATTCCAAGTGTTGCAATATTAATAAGTTTATCAAAATAAACAAGACTCGCTCCTATTTAAAGGATAAGTTCTATCAAGAAATAGTACATTAAAAAACAACTCAGAAATCAAGGAAAATTAAAAAAGTTAAAACTTCTATAGTAGTTCTACGATAGAGAAAGCTATAGAGGAAATAATTCATCTTGACAAAGGTTTCTTAAAGGTTTTGAAACACTTAATTTACATTTGAATCCTTCATAAAAGAAACTATCAAGACCACGGAGGTTTGTGAACTAGTCATTAAAAGTAGGTGAGCTTGCCAAAGACGAGAGGAAGTCACAAAGGAAATCTGAATGGCAATATAGATTTGTCCAGTTCTATGGAATGGCAATCCTCATCACAAACAGTCACAAAGGAAACATTTACACCAACAAAGGAAGGACCAAAGGTCTATCAATTTCTCTAATAACGATTAGTTTCAACAGAAAAAATGAAAGAGGAAACCACAAACATCTTCAGGCTCTCTTAAGAAATCAATAGAGGAAACAAGAGAGGTCAGTCATGCCAATGAGATTTTTCATTCGTTTTCCAAAAATATGTTTTCAATGACTATCTTTCAACAGTCTCATCTCAAATGAACACAAACCTCCTCAAAACTTACAAATACAAAGTTCATCCGAGAGAAAAGGAGAGAGAGCTTACATTGTATATTTACAAGAAACCATTTTTTTCCAAAATTGCTTCCAAGTGCTATCTCTTCACTGTGCTCGAAACTAATTTCAGTTCTCAAGCCACAGCCATACTTTCATTCACGGAGCTTGAAGCATAAGATCATTATTGAGTAATCTTTAACATCACTCATTTATATTGTGTATAATTTAGCCTATTAAGAGGCAAGATTTCTATACAAGTTACACGTTGTCTTTTTTTTTTTTTTGTGAAGTTTTGTTTCTATAGTTGGAATACTTGTAGTGAGACATAGTTGTAAGAGTTTGCTAATGAGCTTGGGGAAACCATATTTGGGAGATTGATTTTTAGTGGAGCTTAAGACAAGGGATTGTTTTAGAGAGTGAAGTAAGAACCTATCTCTGGCCCAAACCACTATATCTTTAGGGACCAACAATGCAGTCATTTATATTGCATATAATCAATGCAACATTTTAGTAGGTGAGATTGGAGAATTAAAGTGAGATGTTTTTGCTACACGACCATTTAACTAGTTAAGTCATACATTTAGAGCCACGACACGATAAATATTGATAATTTATACGGAGAGCATTTGCAAATAATCCAACAAAATGAGGCCTTTCAAGTCGCTTAGAATGCTATGAAAAGCAAAGGGTTCAAGGGTCCTAATCTCTTCCTCCACCATTAGCCTTGGCGAGGAGCCTTGCATTGTGGACAAGCACAATCAACCACATGCTTCTCAATAATCAAAGGCTCCATGGGTGGTTCTCTTGCTATATTATAAGCTGCAAATTCTTCCTCGGCCTACTTCCGTATTGCATGTGACTTGTAGAGTGTACCAGAGAAGTTGTTGACTTGTGCATGGGCCTTAGGCCAACAGTCACGCACTCTTGGCTGGCGTCAAATGAAAACAACGTACAAGCATTGCATCTCTTTAAATTCTCCACCTGAAACTTATATGATAGTGAAGTAGAGGCAGATAGCAAGTCAAATTTCATTAAATTATGAAGTGCTAATCACTAAGGATTTCATGTGAATGAATGAATATAAATACTGTAACTATGGCATTTTAAGACGTTAAATCTATCCATCGATAGATCTAATAGAATAAGGCTATGCACTCATTATCATACAAAAAATGGATGATGCTCTATAATGTAACATAACATTTCTGTAAGCAGGTGCATAAGCATAGAGTGAGCATGAAGGTAAACAACTGCTTGTGATGGAATGGTAAACGTTAGTGATATCTCAAATCATGGATGGAAGAAAGGAGTCCGGTCTGCCCAACTATTCATCAGCTATGACGGGCCACTTGCTTTGAAGTGCCGCTTAGTGAAAAACCTAGATTTTTGAGTGGTTGGTGGTCTTAAAAGGAAGACCGGTCTCTGTAGTTCTTGGACTAGAAAGTAAAATGGTGGCATGTCAGCTGGGCGACATGATGAAACGGTGCGCCCCACATGGAGAAATTAAGGAACGTAAAAGACAATTTCAAAATGAAGACTTGTAAAGTTTTTGTATCATCCCCTGTTTGTTTGATGGATCAAATAGCTATTCTCATTTTGAATTGTTTTCCTCTTTGAAAACTTTTCATGTGCAGGATGTAGGGATTATGATCCAAACCATGTATCTTATGGGAATTTCTATTCCCTATGATGTATTTGAAAGAGAAATAATAAAAAAAAAATTATTGGAAGAAAATTTTTTATAGTATCGGTAGACATCAAAATTAGAAAAAAGATGTGTATTTAAATGTGTGGGGCTAGTGAAATATGTATGTTTGAACAAGGCATGGTTGGGTGTGTATTTGGAAAAAAAATAGATAAATGATTAAAGTTGAGAAAATTAATACTTAAAAGTAAGAAATTTACAAGATAAAAATGATTGAAAATATATAAATAATGATTTAAAAGTAAGAATTCAAAAATGATTGGGAAAAAAATTATAAGATGTAGTGGGTGTTATTTTGTGTTATTGTTTTAGTTTTAAGCAATGTTATCAAAACCGAATCCATCTAGCCTAGTTAGGTTCAATAGTAAAAAAAATTATTTAAATGTTATTAGTAAAATACAATGATAAATTAAAATAGTATATTATTATATAATATATATATATATTTATTTATTTAGATTAAGATTTATAGTTCAGATTTTTTAAAATTATATTATATTATTTTTTAAATTTTTTTAAAAAGAAAACCAGATCAACTGGTTGAACTGATCAATAGAGCCGGTTGGACCATGAACCGAATACTTAACCGATTCAACTACTGATCTGGTTCTAGGTTTTGATAACATTAGTTTGAAGTATAATGGAGGGTGTGAAATAGGGACATGTCTTCTTATGGGCATTTAGAATGATTGTGTATTAAGCTTGTACTCTGCTAGCATAGTAAGTAGAAGGTTTAACACTTTTTGCAAAAGTGCTATTGCAGAAATGCATTTAGGAGAAACATTAATTTATAGTTTCCACCTAAACGTGAAAAATGAGCTTTTACGGTTAAAAAAATAGAGTGAAAGAACGTACTGCCAAACTAACCCCTACAAAAGCACATTTATGCCTCTAAAAGCACTTTAACCTTGTATAACGGGATGCCAAACGAAGCTGAAGCCTCCTCCACCTGCCCTGCCGATGCACATGGGATTCCATGACGAATCATATTGCACGCCAATGAAAATGAATGGTGGGTTCGCCAGCAACCCAATAGACATAAAAATCTACGGCATTTGCAAACATATCTGTATCTTTCGCCCATAATTGAAGATTTATCAAATTTTTGGAAATATTTATAAATATATTTGATTTTATTAAAAATATGTAAATGTAAATGGTGATGGTAGATTAGGAGGTAATTCACAAAATAAATAGAACTAAAATATAAATAATAATTTATAAAGATATGATTATGAGATAGGTAAAGATAAATATAATATCAAATTAAATAATGAAAAGTTTTATATTTTACATTTAGGGCTAATGGGTAAGATGGATCAGAATGAAAAAATTTGATTTGATATATACTTAATAACCAAGCCAAGAGAATCAAAGAAGATACACAAAGAATCAAAGAAGATCTTGATGCATCAATTGATCATTGTAAAGCCGGGTTAGTTACTAAAGGATTCAATCAGAGACAATGAATTGGCTTTGATGAAATATTCAGTTCTATAATCAAACTAGTCCCAATTTAAATTGTATTGTGTTTAGTTTTGTTTGGTGACTAGTCTATGACAACTTGAGGTTATGAATATCTTTCTCCCTTGCCACTTATATGAGAATATCTACATAAATAACCTCCTAATTTTTCCAATCCAGCTCATCCCAATTATGCTTATCAGTTGCAGAGATGTCTCTACAACCTCAAGCAAGCACACAGTGCCTAGTTTCAAAAGATTAAGCACTTGTTTATTTGACTTGGGATTTATTTGCTCCCAACCTGATACTTCGCTTTTCATACAAAAGAGACCCTTTTACAGGATATTTCTTCTTGTGTATTTTAATGATATAATTCTCACTGGTGAAGCCCCCCTTGTCCTTTTCTTGAGCTCTTTACTACCCTTCAACAAGAATTTGACATGAAAGACTTAAGCCTCTTACATTATTTTCTGGATATTCAATGTCACTTCTTCTCTACTGGGCTTATCTTAAAAACTTAAGATATCTTAGATCTACCTAAGAGATCCCACTTGGAAGGGTCAAAACCCTCTTCGACTCCTGTTATGGCCACATCTCAACTTTCACTTAATGATCGGTAACCAATGTATGATCCTACTGCATATCCCAGTGTTGTTTAGAGCCCTGAGATTGCTTTTGCTGTTACCTAAGTGTGCCAATTCATGCATCAACCTACCCTTGAGCATTGGTAGTTTGTCAAGGATATAATATGCTATCTTTTGCACACGATCCATTATAGACTTATTTTAACAAAGTCTTTATCTATTTAGCTTCATGCCTTTTCTAATATAACTTGGGCTTGAAATCTAGATGATCGAGGATCTATTAGTGATTTGATCATTTTTCTTGGTCTAATTTTTATTTCTCGGAGTTCCAAAAAAGAATGAGTAGCTGCACGCTCTAGCATTGAATCTGAGTATAAAGGTCTAGCTAATACTGGAGCTGAACTGATATGGATTCAACATCTTCTTTATGATCTTGGCATTTACTTATCTTTTCCACCAACACTTTGGTGTGATAATATGAGTGCCATGTATTTGACAACTGATCTTATTTTTTATGCTTGGACTAAACACATTGAAGTTTCTTATCATTTCAATCATGAAAGGATTCTTCGAAAAACAACTTTAAGTCAACCTCATTTTATATGCCAATTAAGTTGCAGACATTTTTACCAAGGGACTCTCTGTACAGTTATAATATTATCTTTCATCCAAATTCATGATTCACGGTCGACTCATTAGTTTGCAGGAGAGTAACAACCAGCCCAAAAGAATCAAAGAAGATCCTGATTGATCCTTAATTAATCATTCTTAAAATTTATTATATATTTGTAATATTTTAGATATATTCATTGAGATATGATGTAATCACATTCCATGTTTGTAAATATATATTTCTTTATATGATAAAGTGAATCCCCTCTCTACGGTGTGAGAGAGAGCCAAAGCTTCACTGTTCACGGCACGTCGGTACCTCATTTTCTTCCTTTTTTTTATTCTTTTTCATCCAACCCATCATCACTTTATATTTCATATGCATAGATTCCAAAGGCACGCCTGTTTCTTGTTGTAGATACAGAGCTCGTTTCACACCATTCAAACAAGGATGCTTGATGAGGCCTCGAAATTCAGGAATTGCATGTTTGGTCATCGTCGCGTGTCTCTCACAAAATGCAGAATTATTCGACTTCTCCGTAAGGGCCGGTTGGCCTGAGAGTGACCCTAGGTTTGAAACGCAAGCCCACTACAACGCCAGTAATTATAAAAGGCCTGCCCAGAAAATTTCATCTCCTTCAATCATCAAGTCAGAAAATGATTGCTTGACACAGTCTCTTGAGAGAAACGTTTTGGATAGAAGCAGCATTGGATGAAAAGCTTTTTCTTATCAGGAAACTTTTCAGTTAAAGATTATTTAATAAATTTATCACAATAGTCTTTTTAAGTAAATGCTATGCTGAAATTAAGAAAATTACATATCTACATAGCTTTATAAAATTTATTTTCCAATTTCATGAAAAAGCTTTAATTTCTAAACTTTCTAAGAAGTCAAAAAAAAAAATTGTTTTCAATCATTTTAGAAAGCTACTGAGCTAATATTTATCAAACGCCATTAAAGCTAAAATCAAATATCTAACTCCAAAAGCCCCTAAGGTGGTTTATCATGGAACGACATTTTCGCTGGATAACGAATACAATGTCCCTTTCAGCTTTCCTTGTCAAACGGCAGGTGGGCGTTAGATGAGTTTTTGACCATTGCGGTGAAACCTTTATTCCGCAGAAGTCTTCAATTCCACCAAGGAAAACATTACATGGCATAGTAAGCAAGAGAACATATATATACCAAAATGGGTGGTTCGAGAGAGGATGTTCAAATTCAATTTTGACATGGTGATTACGTTCTTCTCGCCCTTGATCGACGCATGAGAAATAAATAAACATTAAACATTCTGTCATGGAAACATCTACATGGATCAATCATTCCAAGATAAATAAACTGGATTAATTAATTAAGCCCACTCCAAGTAAAATCAAATATAAAACCAAAAATTACAAGAGATAAGTCCATACAAATGTTTCAAGCAAACAAGATTTACAAATTATTCGTCAGAAGATCTCAGACACGGACTCTAGAAACCCAGCCACTCCCTACAAACACATCTAACCTTTTGTCAATCTCAAATCAAAGCGATCTCGTTACAAATGGCAATCATTCTCCAACCCTTCATCCTATTTGTCAAGCACTGTTGATTTCAATCCAAAAGTCTGCACACAAGGAACAAAAAATAACAAAGGCAAAAGAAAAAGAGACAGAGAGATCAGATCAAATATTGTTTACATGTATTCGATTGCTGAAAATCATTTATCTCTCCATCCATCGATGAAGACTCTATTTTAATGGTCTGCTGCTGATCAGCTGAGCCTTTGGTTCTTCCATTGACTGATCAGCTGAACCTTGGATCTTCCATTGAGTATGTGAAGCAAAAATATATAAATTTGATCAGATCAATATAACCGCTGATCGAGGCCCCACCTATGGATTATTAGACAGAACTAAAATTTTCATCCATCTCTATTAATTGATCACTTGATTATGTTTATTTCTTCGGATTGATGTCAGGGCGAACACAATTCATTGTAGGGGCTTAATTTTCTGCCATATTCAGCTTGACTGCCAGGAATGCTCCCAATCCATCGGAGAGAGATGCAAGTCACAACTCAACAACCAAATGAAATCATCCAGGGCAACATAAAACCAGGCAGATGAAACCTACCGGTATGATTTTTTTTGCTGTAAAGTGGCAGATCATCACTTCTGGCCTGATGAATTCGATGAGCAATCGCACAAGCTGTCGATGTCCGCCTCCTTCTTGTGGAAATTCCTGTGGCAGCTACAAGCAGCGCATTTGAGTGCGGCACTTGTGCCTTCTTCCCCAGCGGCCATGAACTCCCTACACCCATCAACAGCGTACCCACCAATGTTAGCTGCATGGTTCTTCCTACATTCCTTGTATCTCACCCTTCTCTCTTTCTTCACCAAAGAACCATTTGAAACCTTCTTGGGCTCATCTTGGGGCTTCATGATGCTCGAATTATTGCGCCTTTCTTTGGCTTTTTCCTCTCCTTCCACACCAAAGCTGGAACTATTCTTGGCTCTTCTATGAGATTGGGAAGAGATCAGAATTGAGGAAGATGACGTTGGCATGGATTGTTAGAAAAGTCAGAGAGAGAGCGGGGGGGTGGGGGGGAGAGATTGAGATTCAAAGGAACCAAATTTCTTTCTTCATCTCTTCAGATGGATTTATAAGAAATTAAGAACTGTTATAATCATTCAGCTGGGACCATATTCACTGGCCTTGGTTTTAGGGGTACAACTTGGGTTGGATCAACCAACACCTAAACCATGCTGACCCAAATTTTAGATGGGTTAGGACCGTTTATTGGTTGCTAAAGTTGGTTATGTTGAAAATTGCAACGTGACTTAAAAAAATGAGGTTGGATTAGGTTAATGTTCTTGCAACCCGACCCATCCCATTTTTTAATAACTTAAAAAAAAAACTAGTTTAATTTTTAGTCTATATTCTGTCATTTAAAATAGAGTTGCAACTTAAAACCTAACCCCACTTTTGTCATCTCTTTCAAAAGCTAATGCAATTCTATGCTCCCTCTAATACGTTGATCTTCATATTTTTGTTTTTAATATTAATAAATTAAAATTTATCTTTTATAAGCATATTTATGGCATTTAATTAATATATAGGTCAAATGTGTAAATACTTGAGGTGTCAATCAAAATTATTAACTTGAACTTAATCTGAATTCAACCTGAATTTTAATTTAGAAGCTTGGCTTAGGGTTGGGTTGAACTCAACTCAACATGATTGACGAATAAAGTTGGTTTGACCCTAAGAGAGTATAACTCAACCTAATTTGCAACCTTATTTATTAGTTTGTAAAAGTTAGAGCCATATCTAAATGATCATTGCTATTACTATGGTGAATAGTAGTTGATAAACTGAGGATGGTTAAAAGAATAATGTTTTTGGAAAAGTATGTGGTTGTGATGAACGACACATGGATGGTTAAGAAAGCAAATTGAATAGTTGTGTCTAGATTCAATGAAAAGAAGGATAGAAAGAGATCTATCACAACTTAATCCATATTTAAAATTTTTAACTACATGTTAGATAAAATATTTATATTACATTACAATGCCGAAATAGCCCAATGATCCTAATAGACCGACTTTTATGATGACTCTTAATTTAAGTAACTTTCGTTAAAGTTTGTTCTAGTAATAGGTAACTCTTTTTTACTTTAGAGCACCTTAAATTTTTCTCTAGATAAACCTTTTTTTATCTCAAATTGAGTGTATTTTGAGATCAAATATTAAGATCATGATAAATATTTTAAAAATGTCAAAATTTGAAGGCCATACAAAATCAAATCTTTATATTCTATCTTATACAAGAATAAACCAACCCACATTTCTTATCATCAATTGAGTCCATTGAAATTCCAATACTCTATACCCCTAGTTCTAACCATGAAGATCCACTTTGGGCTTACAAATTTCCCTAGGATACACAGTCCATACAATTTTGTTCATTTCAGTCAATTCTTCAATTCAAAAGGTGCCTCATAATAACTTACTATAGTTTATGCTTGAATCCCTAATCTTAAGTCATATTAATGAGAAAATTGATTTCAAATACAATATGACTTAAGATCAAGGGCTCCTGTGAAAACTATATCAAATCACTATAAGGTATCTTTTGGATTAGAAAATTAGCATAAAGATATAAAATAAGCTCTACATATTAATAAAAATTTATGAATCCAAAGTTAACAATACTTCATATTGGCTAGAGTTAAGTTATTATAAATGGTATCAAAAGTACGTTTTGGTTATTATCATGTAAGCAGATGTCATAGGCTCATACGAGTTGTATAATGAAAGAGATCTTAAGATATGTGTGATAATATTCCAAGTGATTTTGAAGTACCTTTTAAGTTAAAGAGTTTTTCCAAAATGATAAAATCATATGGGCTCTACGTTCTAGCAAGAACTGAGAGCCTGAAAACAAATAATCCTTTGCATTGGCTAAAATTGGGTGTTACAAAATATTAAACAGTAACCTCTATCTATAGGGCAGATTGAAGCCAAAGGACACTATGCCTATTCTTGAGTTGGAGATCACAGAATTGATCCGCATGTAAAGTTTTCACTTGTAGCATATCTTGAAAACAAATGTTAAGATTATAATCAATATTTTGCAAGTCCCAAACTCTAAGAAACATTCAAAATCAAATCTTCATATTCCAATTCTATGTAGGAATAAACTAACCTATATCCTATATCATAGATTGGGTCCATCAGAATTCTATAATTTATTGACTTTCACACCTCATCTTTGGTGCAACCCACCAAATAAAACGTTCTTGAGCATTGAAGATTGAACAACAACGCCGTTTAAAAGATCCACGTTTTGAGAAATATATAAATTAAATTTCCTTATTTAGTTCTGTTTAGGAATAAACAAACCAACATCCCATATCATATATAACACTCGATCTATTAATCGCCTGCAAAAATTTGTCTACTTTGGCAAAAGGCACCTTGTATGGTGCAGGGATGAGGAAACACTTCTTCTTTAGTGTAGCCCACCGAATAAATGTTCTTGACCATTGAAGACTGACCAACAATTGTATTTTAAAATATCTAGAATTTCAGAAATATGTAAATCAAATTTTCATATTTAAATCAATTTAGGAATAAACTAACCTCCACTGATTCATCAATCGCAAACAAGAGATTATTCGCTTTGGCAAAAGGCACCTCGTACGGTACTTAAGCCTAAAACCTTAGCCACTATACATCCAATGAGGGTAAATGCCTCATGGGGCCACCATGTTCAATTCGTTATCACACTCAGCCCAGTCCACCTATTGCATATGAGGTAATGTCCACTTTGTCACAAAACCTCTTAATTTTGTTCTCCAAGACGGTATGATCAAGGGGTGAGCACAGCTATAGGTCAAGATCTTTTTGACTAGACATCTTATGTGAGATTTCATAGACTTCAAGTCATACGTTGTACCCATCGAAATTCTATCATTCTCATCTTTCACACCTTATCTTTGCTGCAGCCCATTAAATTAGATAATCTTGACTATTAAAGATTGACTAGCAACCCCCATCTTAAGGGGGAGACTGACGCCAAAGGACAGTGTGCCTATCCTTGAGGTGGAGATCATAGAATTGCCCCAGCATGTGAAGTTTTCTCTGTTTGGGTTATTACTCATGGATCACGATGGTGGTCGCATCTTCTCAGCCCCTTCCTTCGAAACTTGGACACTATGGCAGATGGTAGCGATTGATACACGGCCATGTCTTGGATGAGAGGATCTCAACTCTCGTAATCTGCAATCACAAAAGCCGGTCACCAGGTGGTCGGTCCCATTGATGTATTTCTTAAAGAAGTTGATTGAGTCTTACTACTTCTGTCAGTACTGTTCAGACCGTTTCTGTTTGTTTCCTATGTTGTCCTAGTCTCTAGAAATTTAGAGTTTGGTTAGTAGTGGGGCTATTCTCTCAGCACTCTGTCCTGTAATCTCTCAGTTTCTGTTTTTCTTGTAACTGTAACTCGTCCAACGCATTTCCGGCACACTATAAATATACGAAACCAACATGCTCTTTGTGTGTGGTGAATTCATCTCTTTCTGTTTTACAGTATTGGCATAAGTAGTTGGAGGAAATGCATGTGGGAATAAAACAACTAGATATGATTCGTTTCCAAGGGTTCACAGAATCACTACAGATCTAACAGCATAATTTTCTAATTATGTGAATTAATTTGGACGTTTAATCTAAATTTCTTCTGAGTCAACCGTACCATTCTGAAGCTTTTCCCATATGAGAGGTCTCACTTTCCATTTCCCATAAACGATTTCCTTTCCAGCTTACAATCAGCGGTTGAATGGAATTTATGGAAGGTGGGAGGTGGGCCACCCAAAAGATGCCAACTGCCTCATGCAAATGCTATCTACTTGCCTTGGTCGGTTCCTGCCTGTTTTTAGTTCACGAAAATAAGGATGAGTGGGAATTGTATCTTTCTCTTTACAACGTTCGAAATGCATCTCCTTTCGTGACTGGAAATTATCAAAACTCCCCAACAATACCATTTATTTTTTAGATAATGAAGTGGAAATCAAACACATGATCAGGGCCGAAGGTGATGTGATTGGAACCTGCGGAGTTCACATTAAAAGAAGCACAGCGGATGCATAATTTCTTCTGGGTAATGGAATTTTTTTTCTCCTTTGATAAATATTCGATCACAGCATACTAAATTCCAGAGATCAAGAAATCAGAATTGTGCAAACTTTCTCCACCATTTAAGTTGCAAAGGTCGCCTGGCGAACATACCTAACTTGGCGGTTAAGGCAAAATGGAATAGCATGCATATTGCTCGCCATTAATAGTCTTAGGTGGAGAGCTTGACGCGCCTACACTTTTGTAATTCCGACCGTTGGAAAGCATTTATTAGGCCCGCTTGCAGTACTCTACTCGTGAAACAAAAACCTTAGTAAAGCCGACATTGATGCATATTAATTAAATCAAGTTCATCCGTCATTTTCAAAATCTTATATTAGAACATTGATTCTCAACCACTATCGCCGAATCTGTAGACGTGTGGAACCGATTGGAAGAATTAGATATATTTCTCAATCATGGCAATGGAGTTTTATACAAGAGTGCAAAAAATCTATTGCAAGATATAATTTCTCTATCAAATCTACATCAAAGTACATGAAAACAAATTTATTATCAGATGTACATTTGCTAAGTTTAGCTAAGCTAATCTTCCGATCATGTCGACAAAATCAAGAATAGGTAAAAATTTAAAAAGTCTTCCACCCCTTTAAAGCATTTTAGAGCTCATGACAATATAATGAGCGAATTTGTTAAGCAATGATGACATGAAACGATGGAATAACAGCCATAAAGAGTTTTTATTAAGGAAAAATTGTATATATATATATATATTTATTTATTTATAAGCTGGCTTAGGACTGTAGATGGTATGGACCTGCATGTGAGGAGGATTTGCCCACGAGATTTTTTTTGGGTTGGTGGACTCGTTGCAAGTGCCTTTAAAGGAAATTCCTATACTTTAACGGCTGTCCCGTGCCACACAAAAGATCGATTACAGATCTTGTCATCAATTTATTTCCACCTAGCCGAAAATTTAGGTAGCCTGGCGCCCTTCATATCACTAACAGAAAGCCACAGAACAGCCCATGCTAATTAAAAAGGGTTACATGTGAGGCTAGGATGTTGGTTTTTATCGATGGTGGCACTCGACTGCAGCGAATTCATAGGCCACCGAAACATGGACCCCATTCCGTTAGTTGATTATAGGTCACCCAGGTTTATCTAGACCATTGATCTTTTGATTAGCACGTTGGATGAGAGATTCAAGCCATTGATTTGATCATGAAACCATTCTCCTAACCATCCATTTCCATTATAGCATGACAAAGGAATGCTGTTGTCCAATCAATGCAATGTCGTCTGGAATTATTCCCAAATAATATGTGCGGTTTGGATCACGGAGAAAGTGTTGCTTCAGTGGAATGACAGCGAAGAGATGAGCAGTTACAGTTACTGACTGGGGCGTGAGATTGCAGCATAATTTTCCTGGCAGGAAAATGCCCTTGTCAACTGTTTTAAGTTTTAATTAAAGTCAAGCGTAAATGCATCGTCTTCTCGGACTCTTCTTATGGGATGGGTTCATCCGACGGCCTTGACGATGGATGATAATGAGAAGAGTTCATATACTGCGTACAGACTACAAATATGAATTTCCAAAAAGGGTTCAATCAATCTTATCTATTTGAATATCAAATCAATATTATATATACGGGAAATATTTTGTATGTAACTGATTGCACCAAAAGTTTCTATCCAACCACAACATTTAAGCCCACTATGATATTTTGATTAAATTGAAATCAACCATTTTATTTGTTTTTATATGTTTAGCTATAAGTGCATTAAAATACAGGTTAGTCATAGCAATAAAAGCCTGCTAGAATTACATGAAGTCAATTTAATACTACTATAGAATAGCATTTCGGAACTTTCAATCAAATTGATTTTTACATTCATAATTAAATATATCAAAATAAATAAAATAATTAGTTTTAATTTACTCAAAACATCATGATAGGTTCAACTGGTTACCCACAAATATTTTTCTATATATTATGATTTGGGCTATACTTATCTTTAATTAGATTAGAATAATTTTAAATATTTTAGTTAAATGGATGATAATATATATTGTAATCTGATTGAATTTTATTAAATCATTAAAATGAACTTAAATGAAGACGTTAGATAAAATATTTTGGTGAAACTAATTACCTAGAGATATTTTCACACACACAAACACAGTAGCCAACATACAATTTGATTATTATATTATTGGTTCATAGGATATTTATATTTATGGGAGTTGATTAAAAAGAGGATCTATGGAAAATTAATGTCCAACTTTCAAGGTTTAAAAATCTTCAAACAAGCTAGTATTTGAATTATATATATATATATATATATATTCATTTCTCGAAAAAGAAAAATCAATCGACCCCAAGCTTACGTGTGCGAATGGCCCATTTTTAATCCTGCTCCACGAGGGCATTGTCCCACCAAGGAACATCGGGGCCACCACGTAAAAGCATGACAAGATATGGCCATCGGCCTAGCTATATGCGCTTCCAACATTTATTAGATGCCAGATGGTGGTGACAGCTCCTTCCACCACCTCATCCTTGTTCAACATTCTACACCAAATAAATTGTGGGCCCAACCCAACACATGCCGTATATGTTCAATGACCCGAAATTTGCGTTGCTTCAATCATTAGCCGTCTCGAATAGGTGGACCGCTAAATGAAAATGTGCACAGCCTAGCTCGGATAAAATAGCGGCAGGAATATCTATGTATTCTCACAAGCTCCTCCATCCAATACGAGACACATGATTTTGACTGTCTAGATCTATCGACGAAGTCCCTTTGCACCGTGTCACCATCTGTTCTTATCAGGCAACGGATAAAATAATAAATAAAAACTAATAGTATTCTTTTATGCAGTTCCAACGATGGATGAACAAGAACAGTGCATGAAAGATCCATTATTTCTGCAAGTTGCAATAATAAATTAACAATAAAAGGAGTTTTGAATTCTGAATCAGCTCCTAAATCTTCCATTTTTCTTTTGTATGCTTTCTAATAAAAAAGAAATTTGAAGTGATAATTGGCCATGGATACCTTGATTTTCCTTTGCTGAACAAAATAGTATACGAAAGTTGGATTCCAGCATGCTAGCCCCACCGAGTTGTATAAATTGCTTAGGATAAGATTATAAAAGACTGCAATGGATATGAAATGCATTATCTTGGTATTTTGTGTCTCATATAAGTATTCTAGAGTGCAAGCATAGTGATGCATGGGGGTATATATGATTGACACGCAGCTCTACACAAAATCAAAAAATAAAGGTCGGTCTATAGATTAGAAAGAGCAGACGAGTAATCTGACCAAGTCCCATACCCTGTTTTTTACAAAAGTGTATATCAGATTATCAGCTGAAATTGGGATGAAGCCATATCTCGTCTTCTTATTTACATGACTGGAAACCAATGGGAATCTCGCCCTATCTTATGCGATCCAAATCTGTGACAGTTAGTAATTTGAAAGATTGAACCACCAACTAATATTTTAATCCACTTCAAGTGCTTAAAATATGCCTGGCCAGAGGATAAAAGTACATCCCTAAATAAAGTAAGGGTGAGGTTGGGAGACTTTTATTAATTTGATGTGGGTGTTCTCCTGAGACCACACATTTTGAGTGTAACGTGTTTTGCCATCAAGAGAAGTTTCTCAGAGAACTTTCCTAGAATGAGATGGCGGATATCCCTTTCTTGGAAAGATCTACATCGGCAGTCAAAAAGAAAGCCACAGCTTTAATTATCATACTTTTATTCCTATCATGGGTAAATCTTAGGAGCCTCTTCTCTTTTCTTCTTAGGCGCTCTTCCACCACACATGCTACATACTCGTAGAAAATAAAGGCCAAATCATTCAATTCCTCAAGGCCAGTACTTTGGATGGGTCAAATCTTTCTAATCAGATAACCACAGCAACAATAAGCAATTACCATCACGTGGGCAGGCTCAGCATAAGATCATGTTAAATCGGATGGATAGATTTTCCAGTCAGACAGAGTTCAAAGTCAGCCTACATATAAAGTTTGGCCAAACTATTAACCACCATTGCAATCACGACAGGCAATCTTGCAAAGAAAAATTCTAGTCATTTGCAACTAAAAATAAAAAGAAGAAGAAGAAGAAAAATAGCAATGGGCAGATACTGATGTTTGAAATTTTGCCATCTGGTAAGGGTTGTTTTCTAGGCTTTTTTCCAAAACATAGACTGTCTGGATGTTCTTTCACGGTACTCCGGCCCGAAGCTAGGTAGCTAGTGCGTTAACGTGCTTACTTTCCAGCTTTTGGTTTCTAAAAGTGATAAAGATGGCATTGCATAAGACATGAGATGATGTTTCTGTGGGACTGAGTCAAAGAAGATTGTTGGGTCCATGCTTCTTAACAACCCTGCCTACCCCTCATGTTTAATGAAGGATTTTGGACTGTGGCGTTAGGAATGATTCCAAGAAAGCATCATGGCCTGCTACAACCCGGTTTTTGAGTTGAATGCTGGCAAAATATGGTGTCACAGTCTTCTATTCTATTGAGGAATTTGTTTATTTATTTCTTTTGGTTGGATGGTCCCAGAAAGGACCAATCTAGAGTGTGATAGTTGTGGTGAATCACTGATCAAGTTCTATCATGAATTGTTAATGGTCTGGTTGGTAGAGATGAACAAGATCACTTGAATGAATTCGTTGGGTGATCATGTAATTGTTGAACTATGCTGGAAGATCCAGATTTCAAGGCCGACATGGCTCGTCCGGTTGATGTGTCACTTGGAAACTATGTGGTGGGCATGAGAGGAAGCTAACAGATGCACGAGGAATAAAGGTGCATGAGGGAAAGGAGTGATGCACCTCTTATAATTTGTTCGCAGAAAAAATGTTGGATTCATTGAAAAATAAATATATAAATTTTTAAAAATAAAATATATCATTTATATTAATTATTATAAAAAATTTTAAAAATTATTACAGGAAGGGAGAAGTAGTGAAATAGGAAGGTTTTATGGCAAAAGACCTAGCTAGGTTCAAATGCCCATAACAATGGTGCCAGCTTAAGGGTTGCTTTGACATCTTTGGCATTAATATTTGGTACTTTGCACTTTGCGTGCATTAGCAATGTCGCGAGGAATCGAAACTGGATTGGCTGTACTCCATCTTTAGCCTGAGTGCTGAAAATGTTACACACATGATTGCATTTACATCGTACACATGTTGCAACAATTAAACTTACTTGGATGAAGTTAGTTAATTACGATCCTGTTTGCTTCGGCTTATTTTGAAGGGTATAGCTTAGTTTCTTGAAATAAGGATCTCATGAAAACTAGACATGTTTGATTGCATTCATCCAAGGGCTTTATTTGCTCCGTATTTGCCCGTTTCGATAGATAAGTTCTAAGCAACTTTTAGAATGTTGTTCTGCTTATCAAACTTGTATGTTTTTAAGATATTGCTTTACATGTATATAATTATTGAAGTATCCAATATATTTTTGCATTTTTTTTTCTCTTCAATTAAGTTATCCTCGCATGCCTTTCCCATGATGGCATCATCTTCGCATGCATGTCCTTTCAATGATAATATTTCAAATTAATTTATATTAAATTTAGTTTTTATTGATTTAAATAAGATAATTAATATTCTAATTGTTTTTTAAGTTAAAATTTATCCATTTTAATTTTATATTTTTATTGTCAATTTAAAATTTAGACCATTTTTTAATCTATTCAAATATTTTTATTGATATTATTTTAATCAATATTTTGTATATTAAGGCAACAACTATGAGGACATTTCAATCTTTTATACATTATTCCAACATTCAGCTTCAGCTGCATCAAAAAAATTTAACAATCTTAAGTCATTTACTTTAAACTTAACAATCTTAAGTCATTTACTCTAATCATACTAAATAATCTTTGCTTATTTTATTCAACTATTAATCAGCTTTAACTTTTTATCAACTATCTATTAGCTAATTAGCTCCGTCGAAATTTTAAAAAGTCCTACGTATGCCAAGTCACATGCAATGGTTAGAGTCGCTGCTACTGGAGACAATCAAATTACGGTTAAGAGAGAGAGGCAGCTGACTTAACACTAAACTATTCCCACCATATAAACCTGTGTGACTGGTAGAACAAGGCGCTTAAAGATGGCATCTCGCACGTTTCTTTACTCTGGATGGCCGGTCACGTGTAGGATGCCTTGTGCCAGGTTTCATGTCGCTAGGTGCTGCTACTTTGGAACATTAGCACCATCTAAGCAACTCAACTCACCAAAGTGATGTCTATCCAAGTCTATGTCAATACAGCAAAGCACCAAATAAAGAATATTCAGCATCTCACGCATTTGCCGACTATTTGCCGCCTCCAGATAGCTACAACACATGTCGTGCATTACTTGCTAATTAGTGTCTCTATATAGACCTAGTTTTTATTTTGGCAACTTACAATCTAAAAATCTTAACAAAAGCAATAGATCACCATTTTCTTTTTCTCAATAAGAGTTTTACCTCTTCTATTTTTTACACCTTCTGTACAATATTTGCGGGCATGAGTTGTCCAGGATTTAGATTCTGATTATATTCACTCTCTTTTCACTCTCTTTTCTAAAGGAAAAGTTTAGAAGATATATATATATATATATATATATATATATATATAAGTTTTAAAACAATCCGAATAAAAGGTTGGTTTCTTGTCTGGCAAGTGTCTTAAGATGAAATAGATTGCAAACCAGCCACGGAAGGCGACTGTTAACCCACCTCACTAACAAGAAACGCCTCGTCATCTTGAGCAAAAGAAGGCCCATTTATTAGATATATAGTTAAGAGGATGCAATCAGTGTGAATTCGAGTGAGGCCCCATCAATAGAAAATAGAAAATTTATAGTGTTCATGCAGATGAACAGCGCGAAATGAGACAAAATCTTCCTCTACCATCAATTGCCCTGCATAAAAGCTAGGCAGTGAAAATGCTATTGTGGCGGCGGTGAATTCCATTCTTCTGTTCATTGATTTTTTCTTTTTCCGAATTATGTACTACCCAGATGGATGAATGGATGGTGCTGATTTTCTATGAGGCAGTGATCACTGATGACCCACAATTTCCAAAGTTGAGGACATTTGGCATACATTTAACATATTTGTGGAAAGGGTTACTTCACCTTTTTGTTGATGGATTCGTTAAAATGATAGGCCCCAGTTGACATAAATATCCAATGGTCAGCGTTGCATTTAAGTTGGAAGGAGGCTGAGAAATGAGAAGATAATGTGGCAAGTAAGGGTCTGTATCAATGGTACCTACCATTGAATTGATTGGGTAACAAGAAACGGAATCTATTGATATTTGGAGCGTGCCCACTTGATGAAATGCGCCTAAAATTGGATCCAAGGACTACATCATCATATCAGTCCATTTCCAGGCCTGAGATGACATGGGCATCTTGTCAAGTCTCTCCCTTTACTCATATGAAATGCTAGTGTGGCAGCCGCCTGCAAGCACCAGATCCAAGCAGATAGAAACCAACCTCTCCATATTTTATATATAATTTTTGCTAAAAAATAATATTCATAATATATTTGATGTTATATGTAAATAAATTACTAAAATTATTATTTCTCATACAAAATTTAGGTAATATACTGAGTACGCTATGTGTTCATCACGTGGAAGTTTAAGAATTTACTCACGCTATGTGCTCATCACGTGGAAGTTTAAGAATTTACTCACGTGAATTACAACTCTTTCTTTTTCCCTGGTGAAGTGCAAGAATTAACTCACCAATAAATTTTCATGCATGTGTAGCAAGTACATGGTGTATTCTGGTAGACTAAATAACTAATCTTTTTAATGAGATCCATTCAAGCGTTATATCACGACAAACTTTTAATTGTTAATTTAATATCATATTTTTCATTTAGTGAATGAATGGATTGGGTTAGCTTTACATACTCTAAAATCTTAAATATTTTCTCTATGTCAAAATAACCTATGGTGAAGATTAAAATATGCCCTGCTTGTCTATTCACTTCGACATTGAATAGCCAAGTTTTATTTGGAATAGGTGGACGGCTTAGATCAGGCATAATCGTTGTGTATAAAATTCAAGGCTAAAAGTTGGCTTACTATTGGGTTGAGTTAGTACCCAATGCTCGCCCCAGATAGGCTTAATTGGGCTTTTAGAGTCCAAGCTTGGCTTCCATTCATTTGTCCCTACGAGAGAGAATGTGCTTGTAATTTGAGGCCAGTAGAACATGTTTTATTGTAAATAAAGTAGAACTTAAATTTGGACTTTATTGTAAATAAAGTAGAACATAAATTTGGACTGTAGAAAACCAAAAGTGCGGTGGATTAGCAATTAGCTAGTCAAAAGGCAATTTTGAAAGTAAAATACACCCCTTGTGCAAGCATACGAAGAAATCTCATATCTCAACAGGTCTTCCCAATTTCCCTTTCATCTTCTTACCAAATCAACATTCCCACCTGTGCAATACCTCTTTGTCCTTGTCATCTCTCCTAATCTCCATATGACCAAAATCCATCACTATCACATCCTAAATTGAACACCGTGACAACACTAACATGAAGAAAACTCTTCTTCTCTATCTTTTCTCCCTCTAGCAATACTTGACCTTAAAACCCATTAGCGTTTTTGAAACTTCCCTAATACTAAATAATTATTGTCCAACTAGTATCCTGCCACATCAAACTCTACCTGATAAAAGGACATGCTACTGAAGCTTTTCGGATAAACCTGGGAAGGTGCCTGCATAGGATTCTTAGAATATGGAATCTCATTTGCATATGAGTTGTGTAGATTCCTACGTACACAACCTACTCATGCTCAAATATAAAAAGACCAAGTATGCACCCCTAGAGACCACAAGCACTCATTACTACTATATACCCTCTCGTCAGAGTGCTTATGCCAAGAATACCGTTGATGTCCTCTAACATTTTCCTAGTTTTGCAGGGCTCTTATCGAAGGTTATCTAGAAGATCAATTTGGGGACAATTCAACCATTGGCGTCATCTATGAGAACGTTCAAGGAAGCTAACAGATGTTAGACCGAAATCAAGGAAATATAAACACTTCCCCATTTCCAGTTGTAGGTGACAATTCACCCTCCGCATCAAACTAGAATAACAGTGTAATGACAGCAAGGGAACTATTGGATCAACTAAGGCAGGCAAATAACCACATGATACAACAGATGATGCAACCAATAACATAAGAATAGAAGAAATTCATGGAAGGGATACTTGTTAGGAGTAAACCTAGGAGAATCTTCCCTCGACATCCCTACAACACCTTGAACCTGACCATCCACAGAATTAGGGATCAGATGGGAATAGGCCTACAAGCTAGGCCCATAGACCACACTTAGGGAATGTTCCTAGGCAATCACACTCCGAGCGTGTAATCAGCAAACGCAAGACTCTTATTAGCTTCAAAAATAGTAGTCAACAAAGAAGCCATCCCTCACCCTATTATGGCCACTAATGTTGTTCTTGAATTAGTCCCAATGCAGGAGTTCTACTACAAGAAGATGAGACATAGTCCCACTAAGAAGCTTGAAGAATCCCTAAGGAAAGAATTAATGGATATGACAGGCAGATCTCCCTGTGGCAAATAGAAAGAAAAAAAATACAATAAGGCAATCCCCCTTTATCCAAGAAATTTTGAAAGAACCAATCCCCAAAGGATTTAAGATGTCATTCCTAAAAGCATACAACGAAACCACAAATTCGGAGGATTATCTGGCTAGATATGATGGACAGACAATCTTGGTTGGAGTTCTAGACTTCATAAAATATTATGCTTTCCTACCCACACTTAAGGGAGCGACATTATCTTGGTATCAGACCTTAGAACCAAAAATCGAACAGTTCTTTAATGCTTTTGCAGATGCTTCATAGGATAACAAAGACAAAAAAGAACTATGGAATCGTCGATTACTGTCAAGCAAAGAGATAATGAGTATCTTTGAGAATACATCAACAAACTCAACCTCCTCACATTGGACATTGAGGAATTGGGTCATAAGATAACAGTAGTAGCATTATAGACTGGAATCAGAAGCAAGCATGTAAGGAACCAATTATGGTTGTTATAACCCAAAAATTATTATGAGCTACTAGAAGCCCTAAATAAGCATATAGATACAGAAGAGATCATCTAGGAGGAAAACCTTGAACCAAGAAGGAAACAGAGTCTCTCTCCCCCACAGCACCATGAAGAATATTTTAGAAGATCAACTCATGGATCCGTTAGAGGAGGATCCTATGACAGAGATAAAAGAATAATTAATCAAACCTTTCTCAATTGTTCCTTAACTCACATCTACCATGAAATCCAAAACCAAGGATGCCTCCCAGAGCCACCCCTCATAAAAAATAGAAAGGATTTGACCCTAACAAATATTACCTTTTCCATAAAGATGTAGGCTATGGTACGAAAGATTAATGCAACCTAAAGCATGATTTAAAAGCCCATAAAAAGAGAAAAATTACACCAGTACGTAGCCAATAATTCACAGAGAGTAGAAGGAAGAAGGGAAAACCCCCCTCAAAGATCTATGACTCTGAAAGAAGCTAATAAAGAAGCAACAACTGAAGCAAATTGACCCACAGTAGGAATAATCAATAATATCACAAGGTTCTGCAATAAGCGGGAACACTCAAGCTAAGCAATGAATGTATGCAAAAAAAAAAAAAAAATCAATGTAGTGTGATAAGCTTCAAAAGAAAATAAGAAAATGATAGTTTTCCAATCATCTTTTCAAAAGAAGATGGATATAGTATAATCATTCCTCACAATGATGCTATGGTCATATTAGTAGTAATGTTAAATTTCAAAGTAAAAAGAATTATGGCAGATAACGGATCATCGACCAATATCATATTATACCATTGCTTCAAAAGATGAAACTTCCCAGTGAAATGTTACGAGCCATGGGAGGACAACTATTAGGCTTCACCGAAGATTATGTAATTCCAAAAGGCATCTTCACCCTTTCTTTTACTGTGGGAGACGAACCCAAAAATGCCACTACCTTCGTGAATTTTTTTTCTAGTAACAATACCTTCTACCTATAATGCCATATTGGGATGACCAAGACTCAATAAAATGAGAATAGTCGTATCTACATATCACCTCGCAATCAAGTTTCCTACTAAAAATGGAACCGGTGCAGCCAAAGGAGATAAAAAAAATTGGTCAAGAGTGCTACGAGATCTCCATGAAAGGAAAGATATCAAGGATTGTGCAAGTCGACGCTCTAGATAAAGAGATGAATAGCAGATTGCTTGAAATGAACTTGTGGAACCCTTAAATACGGTTCTGTTGTTCCCAGACAATACAGACAAAAAGGTTCAAATTAGATTTGCTTTGGATTTCCCCTTAAAGAAAGAATTGATCAATCTATTAAGAAAAAATGCTAACATCTTCACCTAGGAACCTTCTAATATGCTATAAATAGATCCATCAATCATATCCCATAAGCTAGCTATTGATGAAAGCCACAAATCACTAAGGCAGAACAAGTAGCTATTTTTGTAAGAGAAGAGAGAAGCTATTGTGGCAGAGGTAGAAAAATTGTTACAAGTGGGCTTTGTCAGTACAATGCATTACCCAGAATGGTTGGCTAATGTTGTCATGGTAAAAAAGGTAAACAAAAAATGGTGAATGTTTGTCGATTTCACATACCCACTCCCAAATATCGATCAACTGGTAGATTCCATTGCATGACTCAAACTGCTTACCTTCATGGATGCATTTTTAGGGTACCATCAAATCCATATGTATGAGCTAGACCAAGAAAAGATTGCTTTCACAATAAATGTTGGAACCTTCTATTACAAAGTAATTCTATTTAGACTTAAAAATGTGGGGGCCATCCATTAAAGGATGGTAAATGCCATATTTAAGAATCAATTAGGCAGGAATATGGAAGCATATGTCAATGACATGGGAATAAAGAGTAAAATCCAAGCCTACCACATCTAGTATCTAGAAGAAATATTCCAAACTCTTAAACTCATAAGATGAAATTAAATCTCAGAAGTGCACTTTTGGATATTATTTGGAAGATTATTAGGATTCCTAATATCACAAAGGGGCAGTGAGGCAAATCAAACAAAATCTAAGCCATCCAAGACATGAGAGTGCTAAGCAGTGTCAAAGAGCTGCAGTGATTATTAGGGAGGCTAGCAATGTTGAATAGATTCCTATCAAAATCTGTAAAAAAGAAGCTTTTCATTTTTCAAGGCACTCTGAAAGAAAGCAAATGCAGATCTAGGAAATGCAAACACCCCCCATTGGACAAAGATGAGAAGGTGAACTTGTAGATCAAAACTCTTTTGTAGTATAATTAGTTCCCTATTGTACTTAACTACATCTAGGCTTGATATTCTGTTTAGTGTTTATATGCTAGATTTTAGTCAAGTCCAAAAGAATCACACTTAACTAAAGTAAAATAAATTTTTAAGTATCTAATTGATACACCAAATCTAGGGTGTTATTATCCAAAAAGAACTAATTTTGAATTGACCAGATATTCAGATGCCAACTTTGGAGGATATAAAATATTGGTTCCCCGAAATATGGCTTAACCTAAGAGGGGAGGGGTGAATTGGGTATATTAAAACATATTACTTAATCCCTGTTAGACCATTTTCCACTTTTTGTGCTTGTGTATGGTGTGATGTAAAGTGAATGATAAAACCATAAAAAGCATGAAGGATAGAGCAAGTAAACAAACACACACAAATAACATAATTTTTATAGTGATTCAAGGACCTCGTCCCTACTCCACTCTTCAAATAGCACACTCATTGTGCCTTGGATTCCATTATATCCCATATAATGGAAATACAACAGTGCTCCCAGCATACTTCTAGATTCTAGCTCTAGGAGGATTAAACATATATCCCTAGTACTTTTGGATTCTAGCTCCAGGGGGCATAAACATAGTGCTCCCAAGACTCTTTGGGTTTCACGAATTCACCAAAAAACTCACTAATTTCTAAGATCACCAGCAAACTTGATAGTTTATTGGAGCTCACCAATAACTCTCTGGTTTTCAGATTAACTAGAAAACTGACACTTTGTAAAGTGTTACAATAAAGTACAGGGGAGGATATGATCTTTTATAGATCTAACAACACAAAAGGATCTTCCCAAAATATAAGGACAATGGCAATTAAGAATATAAAAGTTTAAGCTCAAGGATAGATAACTAAAGGTTTAAGCTCTTGGCCATGGGTGGAAGGATTTTCATAAGATTAAGCATATTTAAAAAATATTCTTTCACCACCTTTAAATCATGTCATCTCTTTTTCTTAAATAGCTCTCTTGAAAACTTGACTATTGGAGGAAGATGATCTTTATTGAATTCAGAGATGAAATTAGATGAGCGGAAAATAAATGTAGAAGACTGTTCTGATAATCTCCCATTTGAAAATATCATCTTCTAATTAATTCTCATATGCTTAGAGTCCTTCTGCAGTGCCAACCTTAACATGGAAGAATGTGAATAGCTAGTTCAGGTAACTGACGAATGAGGAGATGTTGCATCTCTGACTTCATTCATGGTTTTGGAAATGAGATAATAAATTCTGATAAATTCAGCTGCTCTACTTTCACCGGTGCTTTATTGCATTTGTCTGAAGTAAGTTTTAGACAAAGTCTCTTTCTAGTTGGACAGACTCACTTTTTCTCTTAATTTATCCATAGTTGATTTGAGATGAAGTTGGGCTTCTTTATTTTTAGATAAATATGTTTTGCTCTCTGAACTTCTTCTTTCATCCACTGCCTTTTCATTGTCTCTTCGAATAAGATGAGATTTTGAATAGAGTATTCAAATTGACATCTTTAAGCATTTTTCAAAATCTCTGTAACTTAAACTTCCTGAAATTTGGCAGATGGTTAGAGCAAATATTTGTAATCCTGCACTTGAAAATTTGAATGGGTTCTTGATGTTTGCTTCATGTTTAACACTTAGAACCCTCAAGTATTTTATTTTCCTTCAATGGATTGTTTATTTTTACCATCCAGAAAGCTTGTGGACTACTTGGAAGAATATTATTGTACTACAGATTGTTGAATTTTTTATATTTGAAAATAATGAATTTTCACTATAGCAAGCTATTGTACCAACATTATTGTAGCAGATCACTAGAGCACCACTTTGTCTTAAGTAAGTAGCAGATGAATTAGCTAGCTTTGTCTACTGGTACTATAGCAGATTACTGTAATAACATTTCATCTGTTATTTGTCAGTTAGCACTATAACAGTGTTACTATAGCAACATTATTGTATCAGGTTAATATAGCATTGCACCGCTTTGTCTGTTACTTTCTTTGCTAGTCGCCTTAAGCTTTATCTGTTGTGCTATAGCAGGTTACTATAGCAAATTACTGTAGTAGATTACTGTAGCAATCATCTATTACTTCATCTACGAACTTGAACTTTGTTTTCCACTTCATTTGCTAATTTGCCTGAAGCTTTATTTCTTCTTTCACTTTGTCTTCCACTTTAGACAATCCATTTCATCTTCCACTTCGTCTTCAACAATCCACTTCGTCTGAAACTGTAGTAGTACTGTAGCATTTTACTGTAAAAAAATTACTGTAGCAGCGAACCTGCACTTGTAAATTTTTGCACTTTTGCAACATTGTTAACTCGATATTTTTCATTATAAATCAAAATATATTTATCCAATATAATATATATATATATATAAGTTAGAATATAGAAAACCATTTAAGCATAATTTTTTTTCATGTAAAGAATATATTCTATGAAGCACATTTATCAAAATATGTTTATCCCCCATGATTTTATATTTATCCCCACATGATTTTAATAAATTGTAGAACATGGATAAATCATATATTGTATTTTTCATTATATTTTCCATTGTAAATCCATATAAAATTTGCATATGTTGTAAAGCATGGATATGTACTTTAAATCATGATTTTTTTATCTATAAGCTCATTTAAGCACTCATTGGTCTTCATTCAAGAAGATATCTCTTTAAAGCATTTTTAACATATGATCCAAGGCATGATAAATAAGGTTCAAAATAATTCGGATCAATATGATTTCCCTTTTAGACTTATTTTAAGATGTATATGCTTTCATAAATGATATTCCAACAGAGTACATATATTTCAAACATATCTTTCTACATTTCAAGCTTTTTATACTAGAAGCATTATTAGCATAAATCAAGTCTTAAGATAAATTTTATTATCATCAAAATCATATAACAATCCCAACATTCTCTCCATTTTTTATGATGACAAAACTTAAATACTTGTGACATTTTAAGGTCATGCTAATAAGCCAATAGCGAACCCCCCCTATCTGATTGGAATATGTAATCATATGGAGTTTGATAAAGATAAGTCATGACATATGATTCTATTCTTCTCTTAGATGCAAGTCATGACAAGCATCCTTTCTAATACTATCCCAATTTCTTAAACAAGTCTTTCTATAGTTTCTTCTCCTTTTGTTAGCATAAAAAAGGTGTATGAAATGAACGAGATATATCTCCCTCTTAATAGCTAGAAGATAGGATAGGTAAATATAATTAGGAGCATGGTATGAACGAGATATATCTCCCTCTTAATAGCTAGAAGATAGGATAGGTAAATATAATTAGGAGCATGGTATGGGGTAAATACTTTCATCCAAATTGTTCTGCTATCCTTTATTGTATCAAAGCACACAAAGCAAAACTATATATAGTACAATCCATTCTTTTCCAAATCTTCTTTTGTTCCAAACTCTCCCCCTTTTGTATTAAGTTTATGACTCATAAATCTATATATTTCTCCCTCTATACTATTGGGTTCCTAAAGAGTTCATAACTACATATGGATCTTGGTCCTATACAAAGCATAACTATGAGCATGAGATACATTTAGTTTTTAGTAATATAAAGGACAGATTCATGTCATGAGCAACATCCAAATTGTAATTGAAGTTTTGAAGATATGTAAACATTTTTCAAGCATTATCAATTTATATCTCATTTCAAGGACGCATCAAAATCATAATTCTCAATTAAACACAAAGGATTCTAAATTGACAATCATATTTTCCAAAGAAATTGCATAAGAAACTTTGCCACATCTTTTTAAGAATAAAGACATCAAGTTTTAATTATATAAATTGACAAACACATATCATTTCAATTATTCAATAGTTATGATATGAAGATGCATGATCCTAATTGTTGTATTTGTTTTTCTCATTAGTTTTTAGTTTCTTGATGTTGTTCAATGATAGCAACATTGAATCTCTATCATTTTGATTATTAGGTGATATTTTGTACAATCTAAATTTCTTATGTTCCTTTCTTAAGATGGTAGACTAAGAAATATAAATATTAAGGTAATATATGTCTACTTCTTCCAGATTCATCTATAGCTCTTTACAAATAAATCAATAGACGAAGTCAATTCATCTATTGTGAAAAAACCTTGTGTGCGCTATCAAGAGTTGTTTATTAATTATAGCAAACAAACCAATAGGCAAATCAGTAGATAAAGTCAATTCGTTTGCTATGAAGAAATGTTATTTATGCTATCAATAGTTATCTGTAACTTACAATAGAAAAACCAATAGACAAAGTTGCTTTGTCTGGTGAATAGTAAGAAAAGAATTTTATTTGCATCTCTATAATTCATTTGTTACTTATCACAGACACACCAGAAAATGAAGTAAAAGTACTCCAAATCTCCAAAGAAAGGTGCTCAATATTTCTCAGCTCTTTATATAGTACACCTTAATATGATATACATGTGAATTGAACATTTTTCTACCTTTCTCAAGTTTTTTGAATTCACAAGCTTAGAAATCAATAACGTTTTAGATAAATCTTTAGGAATATTGATTTCTTCTATCCTAAACTTTAAATCATCAAAAGTAACTAAATTTCAATGTTTAATCTAAGGGTGCTTCATTAAAAATTCTTCTTTAATTCATCTGAGGTTAGATTTGCAATAAACATCATTATCTCTACTTGTAAGGCATCTCATTATGAAACTTGAATAAAGTGGGATAATTTAAAACAGATATCACTTTTTATGCTTACTCAAACAATACTTATTCAATTATCTTTAGAAATTCATAAGCCTTTAGTATATCCTTATATACTTAATATGTGCTTTTGCAAATCATTTCATGCAATAATTTATGCACCTTATTAATTGAACAGATCATCCAAGAATCATATATCAATATTCAAGATAGGATTTGATCACCAAAGAATTTTACCAATGCAAAGTAGCATATTTGGGCAAATTTTGGTACTTTTAGAGTTAGATTTGGAAATTATGTTCAACACAAAAATTATAGCCTTTATTCTTATCTTTTCAATTATTAAGAATTATATGATTTTGATTTTGTATGAGAAATTTATGACCAAAGCACTATAGTTATCTCCAATAGTTGAAACATAGTTTGAAATTTCACTCTTCAAAAAGTTTCACTTTGAGGCCCAACAACTCCTAAAAGAAGGCTAATTCAATAAAAGTGACAAATATAAAATTGTATCCTTTTAAATTATCTATCCATGAAATTAAGAATTACTTAATTCTAAGTTTGTACGTAAAAGTTATGATCAAAATACTAAAACTGCTCTAGATAATACAAAAATTATAAAAAGCATCTTGGGATGAAACAAACTATAATATATTATTTAAATTTTCTCATCACATGATTTCAAGTTTTATACTCTCAAACATTCTTACAAATATTTTAGTTATTAATAGTAGAAATAATGGATAAAGTGTAGTGATTTATGACATGAACATACTTTTAAGCATTCATAAGGATTTAGTTATTTTGTTCGTTGTTTCAATCTTGGGAATTCAAGCCTTAATGATGGTTACAGAAGGAATGGCTAGGCATGGAATGCCTATTTGAGACCTTAAACCATGAGGTTTCCCAGATAGGCTTAACTATACCTTGGGATTGTAATTATATTAAGGATTAGTTATTTTACATATCAATTTAAATTTTTAAAATAATTTAGTTCAAAAACAATGAATTCAATTCAAATCAAACCAAAAGCAGTTGAATGTACATTTCAGGAACATCAAGAATATATGGCAGTGAAATGCATATGTTCAATGTACTTATCAATAAAATATATATCAAGTTTGATAAACTTATCTCTTTTGTCACTTCCTTTTTTAATTTTTGCATTTGAGCTCATAAATGATCATATCAATTTTGACTTTTCATTTCAGCACTTGATTTTCTTTTTTCAGCTTGAAGTTTGTAGATTGAGAAGTTGATCTTGTTTTTTCATCATTCTCCTTCTTGCTCATTTTAAGCTTTTCCTGCATACACTTGAGAGATTCTTGCACTTTTTCTTTCAATAGAAAAATCAAATTTACGTGAGCTTTTTGTAGCAACTTAAATAGTGCAATTCCTTTTTGTCACGAAATAGTATATAGTTAAGAAACTAGACTGCTCAGCAAAATAGAATGCACTTCATCATTTTGAATGGATTATTCATTACTTAATCTGTTTGCTTCTTATACGAATGTTTTCCTTTATCTAGGTGTCTCTAAATTCTATCTCAATTTGTGTTTAGTTTTGGTATGTTTACTCTTCTTTTAGTTATGTCTCTTTTTATGTATTGTTAGTTTTAGACTATTTATTTTCTCAATACATTTTTCTTACTTCCTGATTATTTTAAGAGTTTTACTTTATGTTTTTCAAGGTTTTATTAATCCTAATGTGAATTCTATATTCTCCTATGTATATACATGAATGAACAGAGTATGTATGAACTACACTATAAATGAATCTTTATTTCTATAAATGTACAGTTAGCTAATCAATTAAGATTTTTAGCATAGCTTTTAATTTTTATTGATGTATAAATGAAGTATAAGGATAAATAAGCATAAATATGCAAGTATAGTTTCAAAGTTTAATTCTAATCAATATACAAATGAAGGTATTCAGACAAGATTTTAACTATAAATTCTGTTTCTCAACATTGTGTAAATGAAATATAATAGTTCAGATAATAAACTTTGATTTCTACTAATGAAGGAAAGCAGATAACTAATTTGATATAAGTAATCAAGAATAAGAATGCAAATATTTTGAAAGTAAATTTATTTCTACAGAGTTGTAAGTAGACAAAAATAATTAATCGAAAGATTAAGCATGAATACTTATTAATGAAAGAATGGATGGAAAGAAATGCACAAGTAAAAAATTTTAAAAATTTAGATAATGACACATTTAATAAATTCATTCGAGTTTGAGTGTCATACCTGCATTTACCTTTCCTTTTTATTTTGAAGGGACTTGATATTTCTTGAGATTTTCATTTTGTTTCTTTAGAACAAGTTGCCTTTCTTTTCCTTCTTTTTCTTTAAAAGTATGTTTTCTCCTTTCCTTAATTTCCTACACTCAAATTAGTTTTTAATATTAATGCAAGTAGTGTGTGTGATTGCGAAGTATTTTGCCCTTTGCTAATTCATCTTCGGCTTGTCTAAAGATTTCTCATATTAACTTATAAGCAAGATATCCTTGCAAATGGTGGGACAGAGAGCATATTGTGAGTTTTTTTTAACACTTTTACCTCTGCTCTCGTTTCATCCTCGCTTATGCCAATAAAAATAGTTTTCCATAAATCAAGTTCGTTGGTCATAAGATTAATTTCCAATCTCTTCTTCCATTGTGCATGAATGGATCCATCATAATATAAAAATTGAAAGGTGGATTATCCTTCGCAGAACATATAGGATGATAGTATTGGGTTAGCCATGTGGATCTCTACAATTAGTTATATAGCCTACTCTAATACCACTTGTTGGTTCCTGAAGTATAGCTTGATCCAAGAGGGGAGGGGTAAATTGGGTATATAAAAATTTATTACTTAAACCCTGCTAGACCATTTTTCTCCATTCGTAAAGAGCATGAAGGATAAAGTAGTATACAAACACACACAAATAACATAATTTTTATAGTGGTTTGAGAACTCCATCCCTACATCCACTCTTCCAAGAGCACACACTCATTATGTCTTGGGTTCCACTACATCTCATATAATGGAAATAAATAGTGCTCCCAGCATACTTCTAGATTCCAGCTCTAAGGGACATAAACATAATGCTCTTGGTACTCTTTGGATTTCACAAGTTCACTAAGAAACTCACTGATTTCTACTTGATGGTTTTCTGGAGCTCACTAACAACTCTCTGATTTTTAGATTAACTAGAAAGTTGATACTTTACAAAGTGTTACAATGAAGCATAGGAAAAGTTATAATCTTTTATAGCTCTAACAACATAGAAGGATCTTCCCAAAATATAAGGACAATAGCCATTAAGAATATGAAGGTGTAAGCTCTTTGCCATAGGTGGAAGAGTTTTCACAAGATTAAGCACATATGAAAAATATTCCTTCACCATCTTTAAATCATCTCATTTCTTCTCCTTAAATAGCTCTCTTGAAAACTTGATTGTTCGAGGGAGATGATCTTCATTGAATGCAGAAATGAAAGTAAATGAGCAGAAAATAAATGTAGAAGATCGTTCTGATAATCTCCCATTTAAAAATGTCATCTTCTAATTAATTTTCATATGCTTACAGTCATTCTGCAATGTCAACCTTGACATAGAAGAAGGTGAATAGCTGGTTCAGGCAACTGACAAATAAGGAGATGCTACATCTCAGATTTCATTTATGTTTTTGGAAAGGAGACAATAAATTCTGACAAATTCGATTGCTCTACTTTGACTGATGCTTTATTGCATTTGTTTGAAGTAAGTATTAGATAAAGTCTCTTTCTAGTTGGACAGACTCACTTCATCTCTTACTTCATCCATAGTTGATTCGAGATGAAGTTGAGCTTGTTCATTTTTAGACAAATGTGTTCTACTCTTTGAACTTCTTCTTTCATCTAGCTACTGCAGAATGTTGAATTTTTGATATTTGAAAATAATAAATTTTCACTGTAGCAAGCTATTGTACTAGTGTTACTGTAACAGATCACTGTAGCATCGCTTTGTTTAAAGTAAGTAACAGATAGATTAGCTAGCTTTGTTTATCGATACTATAGCAAGTTATTGTAGTGAATTACTATAGTAAATTATTGTATCAGCGCTTAATCTGTTATTTGTCTGAAGTATTAGATGAATATTTTTCCGTTAGCACTATAACAATGTTACTGTAGCAACATTATTGTACCAAATTACTGTAGCATTACACTGCTTTGTATGTTACTTCATCAGCTGGTTGTCTTAAGCTTTGTCTGTTATACTGTAGTAGGTTATGGTAGCAAATTAGTGCAGCAGATTACTGTAGCAATCATCTATTACTTCATCTACGAACTTGAATTTTGTCTTCAACTTCGTCTGTTACTTCATCTACTAATTTGTCTGAAGCTTTATTTCTTCTTCCACTTTAGACAATCCACTTTGTCTTCCACTTCATCTTAGATAATCCATTTGATCTTTCACTTCCACTTTGTCTGAAACTGTACCAACACTGTAGTATTTTATTGTAGAAAAATTACTATAGCAGCAAACCTACATTTGAAAATTTTTGCACTTTGCCACATTATTAACTTGATATTTTTCATTATAAATCAAAATATATTTATCTACATATAATATATATATGTTAGAATATGGATAAATCATTTAAACATAATTTTTTTATGTAAAGAATATATTCTATGAAGCACACTTATCAAAATACGTTTATCCCCACATGATTTTAACAAGTTATAGAATATGGATAAATCACATATTGTATTTTTCATTATATTTTCCATTGTAAATCCATATGACATTTGCATAAGTTGTAAAGCATGGATATACTTTAAATCATGATTTTGTATCTATAAGCTCATTTAAGCACTCATTGGTCTTCATTCAAGAAGATATCTCTTTAAAGCATTTTTAACATATGATCCAAGGCATGATAAACAAGGTTGAAAATAATATGGATCAATATGATTTTTCTTCTAGACTTATATTAAGATATATATATATATATATACTTTCATAAATGATATTCTAATAGAGCACACATATTTCCAACATATCTTTCTATATTGTCTATACTAGAAGCATCATTAGCATAAATTAATTCTTAAGACAAGTTTTATTGTCATCAAAATCACACAATTATCCCAACACAAAGTTGATAGGAGGAACACTAGTGAAATCTGTTAATTCCTTAGAAACATGTTAGCCTCATGGTTCTCTAAAAAATAAACTATTGTTGCTCTCTCTACTGTAGAAGCTGAGTATATAGCAACAGAAAGTTATTGTGTACAATTGCTTTGGATGAAACAACAACTTCTGGATTATAGATTAATTTATAAGGATATTCTTATAAGGTGTGATAATACAAGTGCAATAAACTTGACTAAAAATCCTATGTTGCATTCTCGCATAAAGCATTTTGAAATTAGGCATCATTTCATTAGAGATAATGTAGAAAAGCAAGATAATTTTTTATAATATGTGCTTACAAATGCTCAACTTGCAGATATTTTTCCAAAACCATTGTCATCAGAAAGTTTCTACAATATAAGAAGGGAATTAGGAATGATAGATATATAAGCATAAGTTCATACTTAGTTATACTTAGTTGTGAATGAAATCTATAAATTAATGATTATGGTTATGCATTATAGTCCCAAGGCATATGTTAAGCCTATTTAGAAAACTTCATAGTTTAAGATCTTCAATGGGTATTCCATTCCTAGTCAGATCTTCTATAATCATCATCATGGTTTAATAGTTGCATTGAAATAAGGGTATATGATATATCTGTAGAACCTTAAATTCCTTAGACCTTAAATTCTTTTTTTATTATGACAAAAAAGGAGAGAGATAGTTATGGGGAGAGAAGATAGTTGGGGAGAAGATAGTTGTCATTTTTTTAAAAAAGTCAATAGGTGGGATCAATGATTGAGATAGATAGGGGAGATTGCATTTAATTCATTAACATAATCATTAATTATCTTAAATCATCAAGTTTTGTCATCATCAAAGAGGTAGAGATTGTTATTTCTATCTACTTAGTTTTGATGATAACAAAACTTCACTAATGGAACAAAATAAAATTTTTTCAAGACTTTATATTATCAAAACAGCTTTAGAAGAGAAATTTGAAGGAAATTCAGAGTTTACAAAACAAGTTCAAAAGAAACATTTAAATCTTTAGAAGGAACTCATAGAAGATGTGAAGATTTCAAAAGTAACAAGATACATTTCAAAGAGTGATCCAAAAGATGAAATATTTCAAACTATAGAGGATGTAAGAAGCTTTAGGATATTAATGTCATAGTTTCAAGGGGAACTTTCAAAGCTTCAGAACTTTAGAATTTGCCTTCAGAAATTCTAGAGGAAGCTTTAGAGTATGAAACAAGATGCCTTAGATGACAAAATCTAGCTCTATAAGATTCCAAATATACTAGGACACATACAAAGTCAAATAAAGTGAGTTTAGAACATGTTGAAGATCAGCAAGTTCATAAGTTACATCAAAGTATCTTTAAAACATCTTCAGAAGTGTTTAAAATGATGAAAATAAAAGAAAACATTGATGTTTGGGATATCAACATTCAAAGGAACTTCAGAACATCTAAAACCAATTTTAGATTATCTGAAATATAGTACTGGAGCAAAGTCAAGTCTTTTTAGAACATGTTCAGAAGAAGTAGGGAGCTTCAGAAGATAACTAGAAGAAAAAAAGGAGCAATCGTGAATGTCAATGCTAGAAGGAGCTTCAGAGCATCTGAAACCAACTTCAGATGATCTAAAGAGTGTGAAGTCTCTGTGTATGATTTTGATGACAAAAAAATTTATCTTTGACTTAATTTATGTTAATGATGCTTTTAGTTTAGAAAGCTTAAAATGTACATAGATATGCTTGGAATGTAGGTATATTATTCGAATATTATATGTGCAAGCATATTACATTAGCAATCCACTTTAAGTAAATTTATAAGGCTTAGAAATGAAAAAAATCATAATGATCCATAATGCATTCAACTTGGTTTATCATACTATAATATCTTGGATCATATACAATTGTGCTTAAATGAGTTTTATTTTTAGAAATTCACAAACATGATTCAAAAAATTTATCCATGTCTCATAACTTATGTAAATCTCATGTGAATAATTATATTTGATTTAAAATAGAAAATACAATGAAAAATATCAAAGTTATCAAAGTGGTAAAGTGCATAAATTTCTAAGTGCAGCACCACAGCCGCCGGTGCTTTTCGCCTACCCCATAGTCACCAGCAGAAATTGCTTGTCGTGTTCATAGAAAAAGTGAAGTCCTTGGACGACCGTAGCTACTTGTAGGTACCACATGCGGCCGCAGCCAAAGAACAAAGGTGCTATGTCATACCGCTTACCACATATTCTAGAGGATGTAAAGCACATTTCAGACCATCTGAAACAACAAAGGAGATATTGACTCGCAAAGCCCATGCCACTTGCGCATACCGCCTGAGAGTGCAATTGAATACCATAGCCACCTACGATACCACTTGTCAATGCACAAGGACAAGGTTACCAAAGTTTTGCCAAGGTTCTGACTATAGTCGATTCGTCATATCAATTGCCATATCGTCTAGAGCGCAACCGAATACTATAGCCTACTATGATACTACCTACCAATCTCAATAGTCAGAAAATTGAAAGTTCCAAAGTCATGCCCTTTCACCTAATCCCTTCCAATAGTCAAGTTTTTGAGAGATTGATTTAAGGGAAAATGTTGCGACATTTCAATGTTGTTATTGCAGTGATCATTGAAGATCTCTTTGAGCTTTAACTTTCATATTCTCAAGCAACCAAAGGCCAAGTGCTTAACCTTCTTCATATTCACTCAAGAGCTTTCAACTTCATAATCTTCATTCAAGGCCTTCTTCAACAAAAACAAAGGGAAGATCTTTTGCAACTAAGAAAGCAAATCAAAGACAACAAGGCTTCCCTTATGCTCATCAAGAAGCACTATTTAAAGTGTAATTTCTTTATGTTTTTATATTTGTGTGTATCTTGAGTTAGTAAAGGGGACCAACCTCAAGAAGAACAAGTGTGTGTTCATTGGAATGTGTCTGATGAATAGCTTGTTAATTTATATATACCTCCTAGAGTTAGAATCTAGAAGAGTGTAAGAGGCACTAAGATTTATTCCCCCTTGAGTTGGAATCAAGAAGAGCAAGTCGATTATTGGAATGTGTCTCACAATTGATTGCTAATTTGTTTATGTCCCCTTAAGCTGGAATCTAGAAAAGTGTAAGGTACACTATTGTAATTTTATTATGTGAGATAGTGAAGCCCAAGGCACAAGGAGTGTGCACTTAGAAGAGTAGAGTAGGGAAGGTTGCCTAAACCACTATAAATCATGTATTTTTTGTGTGGTTGCTTTATTTTCTTGCATTACATTGTTTTGTTATTTATCTCATCATGATTTGCACAAAAACACAAAAAGAGGGAAGTTAGTTAAACAGAGGTTAGGCAAGAAATTTTTATAAACCCAATTCACCCATTCCCTCTTGGATTAAGCAGAGCCTACTAGACTTAATTAAGAGGAATGCTAAAATGAAGCTCAAACTGTGCCAAACTTCAAAGCGTCTGAAAGGAAGCTTCAAATGAGCTTCATTAATGAAGATACTAGAACATACAGAAGCCATCAGATAATATGAAACCCATGTTTGTTAGCTTCAGAACAACTTCAGAATACATTCAGAGCTGTCAAATAATCTAAAACCAATATTTTTTTAGCTTAAGAATAACTATAGAGTATGTTCAGATTAAGAATTCCATGTCTTAGAGGATTTCAAATGTAAGCAAAATGAGTTAAGAACATGTGAAATCTTTAGAAGATTTTTAGAACATGTCCAGAGGTGCTTTAGATGATAAACAATAGTCGTCAGTATGTCAACGTCCAAAAGGAACACTCTAAGCATGAAAGACTAATAAACAATAGTCGTTGGTATGTCAACATCTAGAAGGAACGCTCTGAGTATGAAAGACTAAGAGTGAAAGATTAACTTTAGAAGCTCTGAGATTTAACTTTAGAGGCTCTAAAGAACATAGAAGGCATTGCGTTAAAGGAAACACAACACTTCAGACATTCTGAAATTTAACTTTAGAAATTTTGAAGCATGTTTATGAGGCACCACAGAAGATGTCAATTCAAAACATTCGAAAGAAGCTCAATATTGCAAAGTTTTGACCTCCAGATGTTCTAAAGGAGCACTACTCTGAAGAATCACGATGGAGCTCTATATTATTGAGTCACAATATTCAAAAGCTGTGAAGTTATAACTTTAGAGGTTTTGAAACACTTGCTGAACATTTCTTTTAAGAATGTTGAATCACGATGCTCAAAAGCTCTAAAGTTGTAACTTCAGAGACTTTGAAATACCATCTGCTCGTTGCTGGATCGCTAAGCCACAATCTTCCATGGCTGAGTCACAAGCTTTGGAGAATGCAAAACTCAACAATCAAAAATTCAAATGTCCTCTCTCATTAAATGAGCTCCACCTACTCCAATAACTAGAATTTGAATCTAACTATAAAGAGAGTAAATCTGATTCATTCAAGCAACTATTGCATGCATTAACTAAGCTCTCTTCATTTACTCAAATCAACTCAAATCCTTCAAGTCCTAAACCTTTAGTTACTCTTTAAAGGCTCTTAACCTCTTTCGGAGAAACAACTCTCACTACATTTAAAGATGTTTAAGTCTTCTGATTTCTGTTATTTCCTTAAGTTGGTGTTGGAGGCCAAACTCAGGAAGAGCAACATTGATTATTGGAGTATGTCTCACAGTCAATTTACTAACTTGTATTTACGCCCTCTTGAGCTAAAATCAAGAAGAGTGCAATTGCACTAAATTGTAATCCCTACTGAGTTAGTGGAACCCAAGTCACTAAGGAGAGTGGTTGGAAGAGTGGAGTAAAGAATTTATCTTGAACTACTATAAAAATCTCTATCTACTATCCAGTTACTTAAGTGCTTGCATTATTTATTTCATTGAACTGCAAAGAGGGTTTTAATCTTTGAAAGGGTTTAAATAGAATTTTTTATTAACCCAATTCACCCCTCCCTTTTGGGTTGCGCCAAGCCTAAGGGACCTAACAAGTATCAATTTTGAAACATTCATCACTTGTTTTTCTACAATCATTGAATCCCTCTTTCTAATTCCTAGGTTAAGAATATTAAAGATTAATGGTTTAATGTTGCAAAATGACTTCATAACAGAATTTATCATGTAAAGCAAAGATTAATAATAGACACTAAATATATACAATTACTTGAGTAGTGGTTGACCTTATATCCCTCAAATGAGCTTCTATTCATTCTTGGCTTTCTTGCATACCCACAAAATTATAAGTGAAAGCAGAATCTATCCTCAAGGATGAACCATAAGAATAAAGCAAAGGAAGAATATTTTTGTTAATTGGTATACCTTTACATTTGCAAACACTATCCTTAACTCATTGGGCTATTGTTCCATCTTCAAGATGGTTCAAACAAGTTGAGGATAGAGTTGCAGAAACAACTTTAATGACAATGAGTTCATAGCCTATAAATCATGATATATATGATAAACTCATATCAATTATAATGTTGAACCAACCCACAAGGCAACTTTAAGACTTGTTTATCATTCTTATGTATTCCTCTATCAATGCATGGAATGCTCTATTCAAACAAAATAATTTTTTAGAAAGCACGATTTGCCGGATTTTGTTGCTATAAATGATTTGTTAGTTCAATCTCTTACATATCTACAAGATGGAGCAGTCATTTCTCAGTAGCTTGAGAAATTCTCTATGAGATCTCTCTTTCTCTACGAGTCATTACACTAAACTTGAAGTTATCTTCCATATCTCTTGTAGATGGTAGTTGATATTGTAGTCACTTGCCATGTGGCTGATGATCCCAATGATTGAAAATTCAAATGTTAAAGTGCATTAAATGCACCCCAGCCACTTCTAATAAGCAAGTTTTTAAAGGATCTATAAAAGGAGTAAAGTTAGAACATTCAATGAAGAGTTGCAAGGATTAATTGAGCTTTAATCTTCTCATCTATTTGCAACTCAAAGCCAAAGCATTCAACATTCATCAACTCTGATTCAAGGCTTTCATAAACAACATAAACGAAAGATTCTCTGCATTGAAGTGAGGTTTCATGGATAAAAAGGACTTCCCTTATGCTATCAAAAAAACATGATTACAAAGTGTAATTTCTTCTTTTAATAATTCTATTTATGGGTTTCCTTGAGTTAGTATTCGAGACTAATTTCAAAAAGAACAAGTGTCATTGTTGGAATGTGTCTTATAATCAAATTGTTGGATTGTATTATGCCCCCATGAGCTGGAATCAAGAAGAGTGTAGTGGCACTAGTTATGCCACATTGAGCTAGAATTAAGAAGAGTATAGGGGCACTAATTATGCCTCCTTGAGCCGAAATAAAAAATGGTGTAGAAGCACTAAGTTGGATTGTGTTTGATCTAGTGGAACCCAAGACACAAAGGGTGTGTGCTTGGAAGAGGAGAGTAGGGAGGTTAACTCAAACCACTGTAGATCAAGTCTGCCATTTGTGATTGATTTATTTGCTTGCTTTTACTTTTCATTACATAGCATCTAGTAAATCATTTGAAATGAGGGGAACTTGATTATAGAGGTTTAAGTTAAGAAATTTTGAAACCTAGTTCACCCCTCCCCTCTTGGGTTAAACCTAACCAAAGGGACCAATAACTCAGTCCTCCTCCCAATGGGTATATGAACATGAGAACAGAGCATGCATCTCTACCATAACAAAAGAAGGATTTTCCATAAGGCCAAGCCAATGTATCTCTTAATACTTAGCAATACTTTTATTACTTCTTGAAATTTTTGCTTAGCTTACCATCTCAAGCTAACATAAATGAGTACTCATCTTACCAATGATGAGACCAACACTTCCGGCCAACAATTCCGATGCACTTCATTATTGAGCCCATTCTAGGTTCTTCTTTTCTATAAGGGGCCTTGAAAGCAAGCAACTAAAATTCTATCAACCACTATTAAACCTCGTTAGATTCTATTAAAGCTCACCGACCTCTTTTAAACATCGTTAAATTATATTAAATAATGTTAAAGCCCATTACTATAAACCTCCATAGATTTTGTTAAGGCCCATTAACCTCTATAAAACTCATTAAATTATGTTAGATCGTATTAAACACTGTTAAATAGTGTTAAAGCCCATTTAAATCTATTAAAATTTATTAAAAAGAATTAAATGTCATTTAAATTTTTATTACAATTTTCGATCAACTAATGTTTGTGAATATTATGTATAATTATGTAGGAATAAATATTATGATAAAAAATGATTATATAAAAGTATCAATAGATATAATTGGCTTAATAAAATTTTAAATTTATTTCGGCCCACTTTGAATGGGGGCCCAAACCCAATAATCTTTATTAAACTTTATTAAAAATATGTTAAATTCTGTTAACTTCTGTTAAAGCCTGTTTAACGAGCTTGTTAAATCTTGTTAAAATCTGTTAAGTCCTATTAAATAGTATCGAAGCCAATTAAAATATATTAAATATGGTTAAACAACATTAAAATTTATTAATGCCGACTTAAAAGAATCAAACTATATTTAAATTAGTATAACAAATGTTTTTTCAACTAATATTGAGCATAACCATTTAGTTATGCATATTAGGTTAAAAATAATGATTATCCAAAAACTTTAGTTAGTATAATTACCATATTAGATGATTAAATATATTTAAGCCTATTTTAACTATGAGCCCACAACCCATTAACCTTTATTAAACTTCGCTAAAGCCTATTAAATCTTGTTAAAGTCTAATAAAAAAGCTTATTAGATTCTGTTAACGAACATTAAAGTCCATTAAATCTTATTAGACCCTATTAAAGCCTATTAAATGTAAATATATTAAAGTTAAAATTTTCACCAAAAAATTTAAAAAATATATAGAATTTATTTGTTTCAAATTAATTATTATTAAATATGTAATGAAGGTAAATCTAATAATTTATGTCATAAAATTAGAAAATCTATTTTTAATTATATTATTTTATGATAATAACTTAATTTTTTATTTTTATTATAAATATATACTTTAATGTATACCATTTTTGTCAAACATGTGTATAATTTATGATTTATAGCTTAGATAGAAGTGATCTTAAATTTAAGCACTCCAATGAGTTATATACTCTCATATAAATAAAATCTTACACTCAACTTAAAATGATAATAATGCCCATTGTTCTATTTTTTTTTTATGCTAGAATATGTTCTATTAGATCTTTTCCCTTGTAATTTAAGTATAACTTTAGTGTTAAACCTAAACCTAACTAACCCAACCCAAAAGTAGGTTGGGTTAGAGAAATGACAAATACGGGAAGGCAAAATTATGTTTAACCTAACTATAAATAGAAAAATAACAATAAAATATAAAAAATTAAACGTCACGCCCTGGCCCCAAGAATAACATAATTAACTATCATTTTCAAATCCAAGGGTGAATCTCCCAAGATTTATCGCATGAGAGATGAAGCATAACCATGAAAGCAACCATAACAATTTATTATTAAAGAAAATATTACAATACAATCAGCATAAAATAATTATTCAACATAAAATAGAAAATACAATATTTATTTTTAACATCACTTTCATAGCAACATTTTATCACATCTATCCCCACACCACAATTAATATCCTATACGAGCAGCATTCTCTATAAAATAATTTTGGGGTGAGTTACAACAACTCTGTAAGTAAAATAGATATAATTAGCATATATGTTAAAAATATTGATCACACCACAATACGTATAAATTGTTGAGTTTGACCGACCACAACATCAACCTAAGGAAGTACATCTTATCCATTTATGTTGCTTACTGAAACCTCTTTATTTCACAATTATCTCATTAGATTAATGACTTAGATTATGTCCTGACTAGTTTAGTGGATCTTATCATCATATCTCCACTCAAACCTCATGATCTAATCATCATCAAATACATTAACATCTCAGATCATATCCTGACTGGTTTAGTGGACCACAATATCACATCTGTCTACTCAACCTCATGATCTAACTACTATTTAGATAATTTTACTCTCCCATTGGATCTAGTACGTCCAAAAATCTTAAGATCAACTACTTGATCATTAAGATCAAAGATCGTGAGGTCTAAATATTAATAAAATAATTCTGGTCATTCATCTTCACATGATCTGACCATATTTTGAATAATTTGACCTTTCCATTAGGTCCAAAATGTTCAAAAACCTCAAGATTGACTACTTGATCATCCAGATCAAATATTATGGGGTCTATAAATCAATAAATCAAGTATAACCATTTAATTTCATATGATCTAGTCAACTTTTGGATAATCTAACTATTTCATTGGATCCAAAATGTCCAAAACCCCCAAAATTGACTACTTGATCATCCAAAATGGAGGTCAGATATCTAGATATGATGAAATCAATCTAGTTCATCGGTTACTCATCGGACCAATGACCATATGCAGGTGCTGAAGTTGCTAGCTCTGTGTTGAGCTCTAACTGACTGGGTTGGAGCTTGCTAGCATTAGCCTAGTGTGGCCTAGCTGCCAACCTAGGGAAAAAAAATCTCAGGTAGCGGCATTTAATGCATTTAACGAACAGGGATGTTTGTCCATGTTCAATTTTTAATTTTTTTTTTGTAAAATTTGATTTCTAAAACTTTGGAAATCTACATCATATGATGAAAATGAATGCTCTATTCATCTCATAAGGTCCATATGCAATCTATCACTAAAAAATCTCCAATTTATTGAATTTTCTAATTTCTACATTTCATCAAATTTAACCAACTAAACAAATTTATTTCAACCTAAAATTTCTATCGTAAACTAATATCAATGATTAGAATACATCCAACAGTTTAGATCCTTCAAATCACATATGCAAACCATATTAAAAATCATATTTTATTTAAACAAATTTTTTAACATGACGATGTTGTTAGAGACTAACAACGTTCATTAGTTTTTTTTAATAATTTTTTGTCAATAATTTAGTAGGTATTTCACATCCAATTTTCACAAAATTCATATGGCATATGAATTCATAAAAACTAAACATAATCAATAGATCCATTCATCAAAATAATATGCATATTAATCAGAATAATTTCATTTTCAAAATCAATGAAAATGAATATTATATTCTTTGATTTTGGTACACCCGCATAACATGCATATTAACATTCATCTTAGCTAAAAACACGGTTTATAATCATCTAATTAATAATTCAAGCTAGTATAATTATCACATAAATAACGTAGATACATCTAAATCACTTATGTGACTGATGATTTGCAACGAAAAATGGAAAACAGAGTCTTCCTCTTTCTTCTTTTTCTCCTTCTCTCTCTTTCTCCCTCTCTTCTCTGGTAGCGATGATCTCTTTCTCTTGCTCCCTTATTTCTCTTCGATAGATTTATACTAGGTGGGGTGCAATCATACTCATTGAAATTTGCTGATGCATGTGCATGCTAACCACCAATCATGCACATATTATTAGTTGTCGACACTAGCACATGACATGGGTTATTACATTCTCCTCATCTTACAAAATTTTCATTTTTGAAACTTGCAATACATTAAGGAAAAGATAAATTAGAGTAAATTTGATGCATATCTTTCTCAAGTTCCCATGTAGCTTCTTTCTCACTATGGTTGCTCCACTAAACCAAGATATGTCTTATTATTCTCCCTCTTAATTATCTTTCACGGACATCGAGTATCCGGACTGGTTGTTCTTGATATGATAAGTCCTCCTCAAACTGAAATTGCTCTGCCTATAGCATATGAGAAGGATCTGCTATATATTTCCTCAATTATGAGATGTGGAATACCTTGTGGACTCCGGATAATGAAAGTGGTAAAGCCAATCGGTATGCAAATCCACCAATGGATTCCAAAATCTTGAATGGCCCAATAAAATGAGGACTTCATTTTCCCTTCATTCAAAACTTCATAACTCCATGAGTGGGTGAGATCTTTAGAAATACGTGCTCTCCAATTGCAAATTGAAGATCTCAATGCCTCCTATTGGCATATTTCTTCTGTCTATCCTAGACAGCTTCAAGACTCTTCTTTATTAGCCTAACTTTCTCTATCACCTGTTGTATTATTTCAGGTGCTAGCAGCTTTGGCTCTCCAAATTCTTCCCAGTACAATGGCATATGACACTTCTTGCCATATAATGTCTCAAATGAAGCTATACCAATACTTGCTTGATAGCTATTATTATAAAAAAAAACTTCACAAATAGCAAATGACGATCCCACAGACTTCTCATGTCTAAAACACAGACTCATAACATGTCCTATAATACTTGGATCATCCTATCAGATTGACCATCTATTTGAGGATGATATATGGAACTCTGGTGCATTTCTGTCCCCATTGCCTTCTGCATACTTTGCCAGAACTCTGAGATGAACTGACGATCTTTGTCCGACAAAATTGACACAAGTACACCATGAAGCCTAATAATCTTTTGAATATATTATTCAGCCATCTGATCTGCATTGGAGGTCATCTGGTATGGCAAGAAATGAGTTGTCTTGATAAGTTGATCCACAATCACCCAGATTGCATCAAGCGTGCTTGAGTTCGAGACAAGGTAGTTATAAAATCTATTATAATACGATCCCACTTTCATTTTGGAATCTCAAGTGATTGTGATAAACCTCTTGGCCTCTAACTTGTTGACATACCAAACACTGAGCCACAAACTGAGCAATTTTCCTCTTCATAATGTTTCACCAAAAGCTTCCTCTAAGGTCTCTACACTATTGAGTCAAAGGCTCTAGTTTTGATAATTAACAAAACCTATTAATGACTTGATTTAAGCTAATAATTATGTTGCTAAGATTTTCAGTTTCAGAGGTAGCTTCAGACTTGAAGAGAAAGAAGCTTCAGAGTCAAAAAGAAGAGCTTTGAAGTTGAGAAGAAGGAACTTTGGAGTCAAAACAGAAGCTTTGGAGCTTAGTAGAAGAGTTTTGGAGTTGAAAAGACAAGTTTCGGAGTTAATGTTGTCAAGCACCAGAGGCAACAGTGTGAATTCGGACACTTCAGAGGCATGAGATGAGAACAATTCAGAGTTAAAGAAGAAGAGAGTTTCGGAGACAAGATGAAGAGGAGCTTCGGAGGCAGAAGAGAAGCTTCAAAGGTGCAAAAGAGCCGTTGGGGCAAGAGCATCCAAAGTTATGACTTTGGATGATCCACGGTGCGAAACACTCCCTTTGGATGATCAATATGTAGCTTCAGAGGCGCAAGATACACTTTGGAGTTGATGAAGCACAAGTGCCCACAACAGATGGACTCCAACCTTCGAAGGCTCCAAAAGTAGAAAGAGAGAGTGTCATGTGGTTTACAACGAGGCATTCACAATGATCAAAAAATTTAGGAAGCAACGGCTAGTTTGAAATGGAACTTATAAATAGGAGTTCCAAAGAAAGAAAGAGAAGCTTTTGAGAAAATTAAACATCAAACAAAAATAAGAACTCAAAATCAAAAATGTGCATCCTCTCCAACAAGCTTCAACGAACAAAGAGCTTCAAAGATTTATCACTCAATTATCAAGGGAGATTTGAAAGCACTGTGAGCTTAATGTTTTATCTTTATTACTTGAGCTTAAACTATATGTACATCAAGGCCTAGTTAGAGGCATTTTATTGTACATGTATACACAAAAATGTTGAGTTGCTGGTTAGCTTTTGAGAAACCAGATTGTATGAGTTATTGATGAGCTCAATAAAAACCAATAGTTATAGAGTTTCTGGTGAGCTCAGTGAAAACCAATAGTTATAGAACTTCTGGTAAGCTCATAAAACCAGTATTAAGTTCTTGGTTAGCTCATAAAACCAAGAAAAGTTGTGATTCCATGGGTTATAGTAGAACCAAGGTTGGGTAAACCTTGGAGAGTGGAGTAGGTGCCAAGAGAGGGCCTGAACCACTATAATCCTTGTGTCTTTATTGTTATTTATTTGTATGCTTCCACTGCATTTATTTTCTACACTTGCACAATCAGTTTGTATTTCCCACACCTCTTGGAATCCAGTTTTGCCATAGATGAACGAGACTGAAATATACATCTTAGTACCACCTGGATGTATGGAAAACCTCAATTGATGTGCCTATTCTAGGATCTCCCTTCAGAGACTTTCCACACTAGGTACCACCAATCTATTGCGGAATAATAGAATACCGTTAGGTCCATATTGAAACTCAGTCTGTTCTCCTCGGTCCAATTTGTCAAAAACCTCTCGAACAAATGGATCCTGCTTCTAAGCTGCCTTAATTTGATCAATAAGAGTCGGCTTAATTTGCAAAGTACTTAGTTGTCTTACTTCTTTTGGAGGCAATACTTCAAGTTGCAGTTCTTCCATCTAGCGGATCAACTGCATCTGATTTATAACTAGAGCTACTACTCCTACACAGGATTTATAACTCAAAGCATTTGCCACCACATTAGCTTTACTAGGATGATAATGAATGGTAACATCGTAATCCTTTAATAGCTCCAACAATCTCCTCTACCTAAGATTCAACTCTTTTTGTGAGAAAATATACTTTAGACTTTTGTGATCTGTGAATAATTTTATCTTCTTGCCATGCAAGTAATGTCGCCAAATTTTCAAGGCAAGCAAGATTGTTGCGAGCTCCAAGTCATGACTAGGATAATTTTGGCTTTAATTGACATGAAGCGTATGATATTACCCTACCATGTTGCATGAGAACATACCCAAATCTTTTCCTAGAGGCATCACTATAAATCACAAAGTTACCTTTGATATCTAGTAAAGCCAACACCGGAGCTATAGTTAATCAGTTCTTCAACTCTTGGAAACTTCTCTCACATTTATTTGTTCTCACAAACTTTATATTTTTGTATGTCAATCACATCATAGGCACTACGATAAAGGAGAAATTTTCCATGAACTATCTATAGTAACCTACCATTCTCAAGAAACTATGAAACTTAGTTATAGTAGTTGGTCTCTCTCAATTCATTACTGCCTTAATTTTCTGTGGGTCTGCAGAAACCCCTTTACCACTGATTATGTGTCCAAGGAAAGAGATACTATCTAGCCAAAACTTATACTTTTTCAGCTTAGCATACAATGTTTCCTTTCTTAGAACATGAAACATATCTCTCAATTGCTCTACATGCTCCTCTTTGCTCTTGGAATATACCAAGATTATGACCACGCATTTGTCTAAGAACTAATGGAATACCCGGTTCATTAAATCCATCAAAGTTGTCGGAGCATTTGTCAGTCCGAAAAATATCACTGGGAATTCATAATGACCATACTGAGTATGAAAAGCAGTTTTCAGTATGTCTTCTTTCCTGACTTGCAATTGATGATAGCCGAATCGAAGATCAATTTTTGAAAAGACAGTCGATACTTGCAATTGGTTGAATAAATCATCAATGCGCGGTAGAAGATATTTATTCTCGATAGTCACTTTGTTCAGCTCCCTGTAGTCTATGCATAATCTAAGACTATCATCTTTCTTTTTGACAAAAAGAATTGGTGCTCCCCAGGATGACACACTAGGGTGGATAGACCTTAGGTCAGCAATTCATACAACTACTCTTTCAATTCCCTTAACTCCATGGGAGCCATGCGATATGGTGCTTTGGAGATTGGGTTTATCGTAGAGACTAAATCAATAGTAAATTCAATTTCCCTATTAGGAAGTAATCTAGGCAACTCATCTGGGAAGACATCTAAAAATTTTTGCACCATGAAAATATCTTCAACCTCAACTCTTTCCCATTAACTGATACAACTGTCACCAAAAAACCTTATTGTCCTTATCTCAACATCTTCATTGCATGAAGAGCTAACATTAAGTGAGGCACCTTTCTTCAATTTCCTTCAAAGACGAACTCAATGTGATCCACTGAACGGATCTTAATGTTCCTCTCTTGGCAGTTTATACTGACTACCCATATGCTCATTCAATTCATGCCAAAGATAATATCTAAATCTTTCATAGGTATAACTACTAGATTAGTTGGCATCACTATCCCTCCTATCTCAATAGGACAAAATAAACAAACACCAAACTATCACTTGTAGGTGATACAATCAATAAATCATCAACCATCTTTCGAGAATGCAAAGTAGGATCTCGAAGAAACCCTGATGCTACAAAAGATCTATCTACTCAAATATTAAACAAAACACAACAATAATGTCCATAAAGTTGGATGATACTTGTCACTGGGCCTGCTGGAGCCTGAGACTGCTCTGGTGTTAGGGCAAAGACCTGAGTGGTCTGCTGACCACCTCCCCACTGTGGTGCTGCTCTAGTCTATTAATATTGTCGTGGCTATCGTTGTTGTTGTCCATTGATCAAAGGGGATTGACGTTCCCTAGAGTAATGACCAACTACTCCATAACCATAACAAACAACACCAACTGCACACTTCTTAGCTTGATGACCCGTCTGACCGCATTTGAAACAAGCATCCCATTAGAAAGTGCACTATCCAAAGTGAAACCTTTTGCATTTATCTTTATTCAGAATACTATACTTCTTACCTCTTAGCCGATGGTTCCCCTCTATCTGGGGAATCCTTGCATTTCTTAATAATGCCCATTATCTCTTTCCACTCCTTCTCAGCAAGCATAGCGTAGTCCACCATCTGTCCACACCTCTAAAATTTGAAAAGTTTAACTTTGGCCTTGGTGCTTTATATCAGACCATCCTTGTACCTTTGCCGTTTAACTTTCTCATTTATAGCAATTTCAGAGGCAAACCAAAGTAAGGCAAAAAATCGCATCTCATATTGGGCCATTGACATCGACCCCTATCTCAGCTCAGCAAATTTTTGGGCTTTTTTGGCCTGAAGACTTGAAAGGAAATATTTCTCAAAGAAATTTTTCTTGAACATATCCCAAGTAATCTCAGTATTCTAACTCTCCAATACTCACCTCTGCTACTACCACCATCAATGAGCATCACCTGTTAGCTGAAAGCCTACAAGGCAGACTCTCTGTGCTTCTACACTACTGAGAAAATCAAATACCTTATTCATAAAGTTTAGCAAATTTTCAGCTACAAGGCTATTTCCTTCAGCAAAGGTTAAAGGGTTCAAGTGGTGAAAAGGCAAATCCTTTTGAGTACTAATCTTTTTGGAGGTTAGCTTATAACACTTTCCCTTTCTTGCAAATTGAGACTTCATAGTTTGGTATGACTGCCTCTCTACAGTCCTTTCTTGTCTATCTACTAGAGCTTGCTTTGACTGCTCTTCTTCACGCTCTACACCAGTTCCTTCTCTAGCAACTTTATTTTTTTGTTATGATAGTCCAGCCCTCTACCCCTAATCTGGCTAACGATCATTTCGTGGCACTCCCTCTCTTTATCCTTCAGCCTGGATACCATGCACTACCTAATCTGCTGAGTCGGTGGAGCCGAGGGCATAGCCGCGATAGTGTGAGGCCGATCTGCTGGAACTAGGCCATTATTTCTTACCTGAGCATCACCAATTCTTCTCGCTGAGTATTCACCCTTTCCATCAAGGTCACCAAGGTAGGCCTCCTTTCTGCTTCTTGGGTGACCCTTGGACGACCTTGACCTCAACTCCCATTAGCAGGATGACTTCGACTCGTTCTTGCTCCATCTTATGTTAGTTGATCTGACACGGAACCTCCTTCTCGTGCATTCTCCACAGGGTTCATACTATGAGAAAATATAATAAATATTTCAACATATATTATAAATAAGATTATTTATCATCTAATCCTTTCGCAATCAAAATCTCCATTTTTATCATAGATAATCCTTAATATACACATCTATCTAAGGCACCCATACCTACCCCAATCTCTTTTATTTAAATTTTAGGTCCTTTTATATATTATGTTCATCTTTAATTCAAGTGCAATTTGCTTTGATACTAACTGTCATGTCCCGGCCCCAAGAATAGCGTAATTAACTATTATTTCCAAATCCAGGGGTGAATCTCCCAAGATCTATTGCACGAGAGATGAAGCATAACTATGAATGCAACCACAACAGTTCATTATTAAAAAAAATATTACAATACAATCCACATGATACAATTCTTCAATATAAAATAGAAAATACAATATTTATTTTTAGCATCACTTTCATAGCAAAATTTTGTCGCATCTATAACCACACCACGATTAATGTCCTCCACGAGCAGCATTCTTTGTAAAATAATTTTAGGGTGAGTTACAACAACTCAGTAAGTAAAATAGATATAACTAGCGTATGTGATATAAATACTGATCATACCATAATACACGTCATAAACTATCTGGTTTGACCAACCGCAGCATTAACCTAAGAAAGTACATCTTATCCCTTTATGCTGCTCATTCAACGTCTTTATTTGACCATCATCTCTTGTTAGATTAATAACTTAGATAATGTCCTGACTGGTTTAGCGGATCTTATTATCATATCTATCCACTCAAACCTCATGATCTAATCATCATCAAATACATCAACATCTCAGATCATATCCTAATTGGTTTAGTGCATCGCAATATCGCATCTGTCCACTTAACCTCATAATCTAACTACTATTTAGAAAATTTGACCCTCCCATTATATCCAGAATGTCTAAAAACCTTAAGATCAATAATTTTA
>JAYJMB010006697.1:0-10807 GCA_036873735.1 Pouteria campechiana | reverse complement strand
TATTTAGGAATCAAATAGGTGCAAAAGATGAAGTATTAGGAGAATAAAATATGACATTTTGCATTCTCATCAACATCCTATCAAAAGAAAGTATAATGTATGCTTGATCAAAAGGGATAGATTATTCCTTGGCTTATTTGATGCTTCGTTGTATTAAGGATTGTGAATATCTTGAATTTGAATATGTGAATTGGGAATTTGAAATTCCAAAATGCATGATTCAGATGAGATATGTTTATATATGCATTTTGTTATGGATTTGATTTTATATGTGTGGAATGCGAATATAGATACCTGAGGGATCCCTATTATTGATTATTGTTTGTTATTCATTATTGTTTGTTATTCAGTCTACTTACTAAGTCTGTTTAGACTCACCCCTATTTATTTTTTTTAGTTGGCAAGTCAAGCCGTGGAAGATTACAATGACAGAAAACATAGAAGAGTAAATTATTTGAGAAGTAAATGTACCTTGTGATAAAATGTTGTATTATTTCAGTGGGATTGGAATTCCTTTGTGTTTGAAATTTAAATGTTGAATCCTTGTATTCAAATGATTGTAAATCATGTATAATGAGAAGGAATTGCAAATTTTTTTTGTAATTGTGGAATTATGATTGTATATGTTATTCAAAAGATTCCAATGATGTAAAATGAAATATTGTCATGTCCTAGTAAAGTATTTATGATTGTGTTAAATCAATTAAAGTCCCATTAGGTGTATTGCCATCATGATTTACCTTAATCTTGGGCAACTGTGGGATAGTGAATGTTTGTATTTAGAATCTATATTATTGTTTTATTTATGCATATATAATTGTATAGGTTAGACCTAGCTATTCAGGTTAGGCGCTACCAAATTTTGGGTAGAACACCCCCACCCTAAAAGTGGGCAAATTAGGTGAATTTATGTGGAGAATGGTAGGTCACGCCTTGGAAGGTGGGGCATGACATATTCTCTTCATGGCATTCAAAGTGCATTTATGAAAAGTCATGAATTAATCTTATTTTCACTGCATTCAGAATTGTTCAATGATCTTGATAAACATTTGCTTTAAAGTTGTAATGGCAGATTTCATTATGCATCCTATGGTTTGGTTAAAAGCATCTATATTTCTGGAACTTACCTTGGTTGATTGATGAGCCTTCAATAAGATTTATTTAAGATATAAAGCAACCAAAGGCAGACATGCTCCTTTATATTTGTATCCTTTTAAAAAAACCCAACAAATTAGGGGGAGCTTTATCTCTACAATTTATTGACCCTTTTTACTGCTGATAAAAAGGAGGAAAAGGAATTGAGGAAGACATGGAATTAATGTACAAGTTTATATGTCAAATCCCATAGGTTTATAAATTCTAATCAGACAGGGGGAGTCTACAAATACAAAAGTATCATTAGCATATTCCATAAATGTCCCAAATCTTCAAGTTTTGTCATCATCAAAAAGAGGGAGAATGTTAGGTTTATATGATTTTGATGATAATAAAACATGTTTTTGATTTTATTCATGCTAATGATAATTCTAGAAAGCCTGAAATGAAGAAAAATATGTTTAGCATGATAATCACTATTGCTATATCTTGTATGCAAGCATATTATTTACAATAATAAAGGATTCATTATGATTCATAGTGCATTAAAATGGTTAATAATGTGTTGAATCATAAATATGTTAAGTACCTCATGGAATCATCAATTGAAAACATAACATGTGACTAAAGTATTTATCCATGCTCTACAACTTGAGAAAATCATGTTTGGATAAACATGTCATGATAAGTGTGCTTCATGAAAATCATTATGATCCATAGTAAATTAATCTTGCATATATATATTGGATCATTGATGTACCTCTGTTTAAACATAAGCATGTACTTATAATCTTAAGCCTTTTCTTGATATAACATGTGAGCTTGAAAGGATGGATGAACACACCCCGATAAACATGGTTTATGTTTTTATTCATGTCTTACAACTTGAGAAAAGCATCATGGATAAACACATTCGAATAAGCATACTTCATAAATACACTTGATTGCATCTATTCTTGTTCAATGCTCAATTCAGATTTTTATCCATGTTTGAAAGAAAGTTTATGAAAACTATATAGGTAAAAGTGTTTTGGTTCATAATGAATAAATTCTAAGTCTCACAAATGGTGATGTACAGAAAAGTTGAGTGCAGGACAATAGTCACTTATTGCAGTCACTTGTGGATACCACCTACCATTTACAGACAAAATATTTTGTCTGAAGATACTATTTGCCAGATCATAGCCGCCTGCCAATATCGCCTATTCGGCAGTCACTTGATGTAGTCACCTACCATATCACCTGTGAGTAAATAGCAAGATGGGTGTGAGAGTTTTTGCAGACATCTAACCATAGTCACTTGGGCAACCGCTTGCCATATTGCCTAGCGCATAGTCATTTGACACAGCTATCTGCCAATTGAGCCTGCCGACTTTCAACTTTCAAAAATCTGAACATTGCAGGCTTCAAAATTGCTTCCCACTCCTTCCAATGGTCATATTTTTCAAGGTCTATTTAAAGGGAAGCTAAGGGATGAGTGGATGTAGGGATTGAGTTCCGGAAATGTGCTCTTGGAAGAATGGATGTAGGGATTGAGTTTCCAAAATATGCTCTTGGAAGGGTAGGGATTGGGTTCCCAAAATGTGCTCTTAGAAGAGTGGATGTAAGGATTGGGTTCCCAAACTACTATGAAAATAGTGTTGTTTATGTGCGTGCCAATTGTAATTGCTTTACTCTCCTTGCACCTTACTGTTTTATTATTTAAGTTATATTACACAACACACAAGTACGAAAAGAGGAAACATAATCTTATAGAGGTTAAGCAAGAAATTTTTATAAACCCAATTCACCCCTCCCCTCTTAGGTTAAGCAACCTTATGGGAACCAACAGGACTTACTTGAACTATTCAGTTTGCGTGTATTTCCATTCAGCAATGTCAGATATGAATCGCTATGTCCGAAGTTAAGATTTCAAACTTAAAAGACACATGAGTTGCTCTTGGCCGCACAACTGAACATTGGCTTTATCCGAAAGTTAGCTGGCAACGTCCAATGTATATATTTTAGGTTTAGTGCAGATGTGAGTTTTCTTGGCCACAAGACTGAACTTTGGCAATGTCCGAAAGTGAGTTGGCAATGTCTGAATTTAATATTTTGGACTACCTAACTCTAGCAATGACAGTGTCCGAAACTTATCACTTGGAATTTCTAAACTTTGACTTCTTTGATATTGGATTGACTTTAATAATTTCTAGAATTAGTTCTGAAGTGTCCAAAATTGGTTATTTAATGTCCAAAAACAAGTTCTGCTATGTCCGCACTTGGCTTTTAAATTCCAACGTCTTGGCTTCTTGTTTAGCATTGACCGAACTTGGTTCTGTGTCCGAACTTGTTTGATTTCTTAACTTAGTTCCTTTTCTCCTTTTGAAGCATTATTTTTTATCTGAGCTTGGGCATCTATCTAATTTTCTTCAATAGTGCTTGAGACTGTGTCTGAAGTGACTTTGGAGCTTGTTTACTATGCCTACTATATTCTTTTGAGCATTTACATTTTTTTCCTTATAAATTTGTAAATCTTATCTCTGATTCTATCTTATGTGTGTTGTCCACTTATGTTATTTTCCTAACATATTATTCATTACTGTACACTTGGAAAATATTGATTAGTATCTTAACTGTTTACTCACATACTTTTGCTCATCATCAAAACTTGGTTGGTTAAATATATTCATCATCAAAATCAATTTAAGTAAAAAAGGTTTAGTTCAACAATCTCTCCTTTTTGATGATGACAAAACATTTGAGTAGCATACCTTTCAAGAAAGATAAATCACATATTTCTTAAAAGAAATAAAATAAAACGTGGGAACTAAATAGAGATATGTTCGTTCATAACAACACATATGTACCTCCCCCTGATAGAGTGCATCTTTAACAAGTTTTTCTAATTCTCCCTCTATTACTATTTCAAATGTTTTATTAGTAGAAGGATTAAAACACAATCTATTGAGCATTAGCTAGTTTTGTGATAATGGATATAAGGTTGTGTTTGAATCTCATATATGTTCTATAATAAATAGTTCAAATTCAATTATAGTACTTGGTAAAAGTGATGAAAATTTATATTTAGTAGATTTAAGTGGTATCCAAGTAAAATTTCTTACTGCAAATAATGAAGGGTTCTTATTATGGCATAGAAGACTATGACATGCCAATAAATTCATGATTGAAAAACTATACAACAAAGATCTTGTGTTTGACTTAGCCAAACTTAAATTTGACTAAAATGAACTATGTAATGCATGCTTAAAAGGAAAGCAAGTTAGAAAATCATGCAAATCAAATAAAGAAGCGTGTACACAACTAAACCACTGCAATTGCTACACATGGATCTTATTGGACCAACAAGAACTAGAAGTCTTGGAGGGGTTATGCATATGTCATTATAGATGACTATTCTAGATTCACCTGGATAATGTTCCTTGCTTCTAAAGATGAGACTTTTTCATTCTTTAAAACATTTACAAAATGCATACAGAATGAATAAGACTTTCATATAATAGCCATAAGAAGTGATCATGATGGAGAATTTGAAGACTAGAAATTCATTGCTTTTTGTGAAAGCAAAGGAATTTTGCACACCTTCTCTGCACCAAGAACACCTTAGCAAAATGGAGTAGCTGAAAGGAAAAATAGATCTTTGTAAGAGATGGCAAGGATAATATTGAGTGAATATAACTTACCTTAATACTTTTGGGCTAAAGCAATGACTACTTCATGCTACATTATAAATAAAATTTTTGCTATATCTATACTCAATAAAACTCCATACGAATTATATTATGGCAAAAAACCAAACATCTCTCATTTTCATACTTTTGATTGCAAATGTTTTATTCTTAACAATGGAAAGGAAAACTATGGCAAATTTGATAGTAAATCTAATAAAGGCATTTTCCTTGGTTATTCTATTGTTAGCAAAGCATTTAGAGTCTATAATCTAAAAAATAAAACTGCAAAGCAGTTCATTCATGTCAAGTTTAATTAAAGTACTAACTCCTTTAGAAAGATAAGTAGTTTTGATGATGAGATAGGAGAACTTACAATATCTGTGGAGAAAATAAAAATATAAGATGAAGACAAAGATTCTTCACAAACAAAAAACACACAAAGATGAAGAAGAACCAGATGATGGACCATCCACCAATGAGGTAAATAATGATGGTAACAATTCCCTTCCAAAAGATTGGAGATTCATGTATGATCATCCTGAAGACCAAGTAATTGGTGATATTTATGATAAAGTAAGAAATAGATCTTCAAATCATCAAATATATGGTAATTTTGCTTTTATTTATCAACTGGAACCAACTTGCATAGATCAAGCTTTAGAAGATGAAAAACGGATTATAGCCATGCAAGAACAGTTGAATCAATTCAAATGCAACAATGTGTGGGCACTTATTCCAAGACCCAATAATCAATTTGTTATAAGAACTAAATGGGTTTTTAGGAACAAATCAAATGAATCTGGTATAATAATAAGAAATAAAGCAAGATAAGTAGCTAAAGGCTACTGTCAAGAGGAAGAAATAGACTTTAAAGAATCATATGCTTGTGATACCAGAATTGAAGCTATTAGAATATTACTAGCATTTTCATCTTTCATGAATTTCAAACTTTATCAAATGGATGTTAAAAGTGCACTTCTAAATGGTTTTATTAATAAAGAAGTCTATGTAGAACAACATCTTGGGTTTGAAGATTCTTATGAATCAAACCATGTCTTCAAACTCAAGAAAGCTCTTTATAGATTAAAACAAGCTCTCTAGAGCATGGCATGAGAGATTAAGTAAATTCTTAATAGAAAAAGGATTTACAAGAGGTAAAGTAGGCACTATACTCTTTATCAAGCATGACAAAAGCAATTTACTTTTCATTCAAATTTATGTGGATGATACTATATTTGGTGCAACTAATGACAAATTATGTTAAGACTTTTCTAAAGTAATGCAGGGAGAATTTGAAATGAGTCTAATGGGTGAGATGAACTTCTTTTTAGGGCTTCAAGTAAAATAAATGAAGGAATTTTCATCCATCAAGCAAAATACACCAAAGAATTACTTAGGAAATTTCATTTGAAAGAAGGAAAGCCATTAGCCACACCAATGAGTACAACCATCAAAATGGATAAGGATGAAAAAAGTAAATCTATTTGTCAGAAAATATATAGAAGCATGATAGGATCTTTTTTATATTTAATTGCAAGTAGACTATATATTATGTTTAGTGTATGCACGTGTGAATGATTGTACTCTGATCCTAAAGAATCACATCTAATTGCTGTTAAAAGAATATTTAGATACCTTTTACATACTTCAAATCTTAGGCTATGGTATCCAAAAGGTTCAAACTTTGAATTAGTGGAGTACTCTGACTTAGATTTTAATAGAACAAAGTAGATAGAAAAAGTACCTATGGAACATGTCAGTATCTTGGAAGTATGATTATATCATGGTTCTCAAAGAAACAAACTTCTGTAGCTTTATCAACTGCTGAAGCCGAATATGTAGCTATAGGTAGTTGTTGTGCATAGATTTTGTGGATGAAATAGCAATCGAGTGATTATAGATTAAAATATGCTAATACCCCTATTAGATGTGACAATACTAGTGCAATAAATTTGACAAAGAATCCATTACTACATTCAAGAACTAAACACATAGAGGTCAATCATCATTTCATTAGTGACCATGAACAAAGCCATGATATCTACTTAGAATAAGTACCAACAAAAAATTAGTTAGCAAACATTTTTACAAAATCTCTTTCAGAATATAGATTCTGTAAAATTAGAAGAGAAAATAGTGTAATTGATCCATGCGCATAAAATGCATATTTGATCCTAATGTCTAAATGACAAAAAACATTCATAAATAGAACCAAAAGGATATCAAAACTCTAAAATAAAATTCAGAAGTTTGATAGAAGTATTCCAAATCTCTAAACCTTTCTTAAAATATTTTAGAAGTAGCACAAAAATTCTATCAAAACAGTCAAAGTTCATCAAAAACCTCATAAAAGTTCTATAACACTTCCTCGAAACTTCTGTCTCACGAGCCTAATGAATCCAAAACTTTTGCGCATCAAAAATCATTCCTATAGAACTTCTAAGATCATTAAAATAGAAGTTTTGTTGAACTTCTATCTTGCACAGAACCTCTGCGCCACGAAATCACCTCTACGTAAACTCCACAGAACTTCTAAGGCTATTAACTCAGAAACTCTATGTAAATTCTACGTCGCATAGAACTTCGATTAAATTACAATAGAAGTTCCGTCCCCTACTAAAACCCTAAGCTCAGAAACTCTACACCATTACCTCATAACTCTAAGCTCATTCTTTAGGAAGGTGATTCAAAATCCTTTCATCATCTAATTTTCCCCTCAATTAGCCTGCTCCCATTTCAATTCATCCTAGAAATTTTCCTTCTTAGAATCTTTAAAAATCATCTCCTTCATAACCCTAAGCTAAAAACTTTACTAGCTACTGCAAATGGCAAGGACAAAGAGGGCAAGCAAGAGAATAGAAATCTCAACTTTGGATTTTGAAACAAGGAGAAGATAAGTGTCAAAAGAAGAAACTTGAAGGAAAAGGAGAAGAATAGAAGATTACATTCTGAAGGTAATCTTCAATAGCAATTCTTCTGCTTATAATAAGTTCAATAAATATTTCGAGGGAAGAACAATAGTGAAGGGAAGAATATTTGATTTTGAGGCATTTAGAGAAAATGGCCTAAATCTTGAAGTAACTAATTAGATTAAATTCCAAGGATGGTAAAGTTTTATGACTTATATGGACAAATCTTATACCAGAATGATTCAAGTCCTTACTGCCAATTTCAACTATAACACTAGGAAGTCATGGATAGGAAAGGTTGAGATAGATCTATCTCTAGAGAATATAAGAAGTACATTCAATATTCCTGAGGTAGAAAATTAAGAAATTGATTGGCCATCAAATAGAACAAGACTATTTTCAAATTTGGCTGAAGTACAAATTAAAGAGAATGTGACTTATCTACATGTCAGCCATTTAAACTTAGATCTCAAGCTGGCCCATATGTTTATACTTAACAACATATACCAAAATAGGAGGTATTAATCAGATTTTTGAGAAGGAAGCCAAGATCTTGTAGGCAATGAATCATAGGAAAAGGTAGATCTAGCTCAAATTATAGCTGATCAACTTTACTTGGTAAATACCTCCACCAAGGACTATCTACCCTATGGGATGGTTATGAACAAATTCATGAAGGTAGCTAATATTGATCTCTCCAAGGAAGATGGAGAAGACTACATGGCAAGAGAAGCAATCAAAAGGACACAATAAAGACAATTGGCTTCAAATTGACTCTACAAGGCTAGAACTCTCAAAAGCCAAGAAAATAAGAGCAAATAAAGAGAACGAATACTGGAGAAGAAGGAAGAGACAGGCAGGACACTATGGAAGAAGCAACAAGAGAAGAAGCCATAGAAAGAAATGAGGGAGAAACAAAAATAGATGATAGAGAAGAAAGTATAGCAGTAGTACCCTCCAGACCCTCTCAAACTTAGCCTCAATCCTTCCTGCACCTCAATAGCACACCTATTCGGCCCCACCAATTTCACAAAACCTTGATTCTATTCTTTTAGCCCACCTATTACCCATTCTCACAAAAATAACCAATCTTGAAACATAAAATTTATTGATAAACCAAAAGATGAATTCAATTTGGGAATCACTAGCTCATAAGCTAGACGCATTGAGTACTTAAATTGAAGCCATTAAAACCCAACCACAAACCCAACATTCTTCACCTTCATACCTACTCTATCCACCACCAGAAATTGTCCAGCCTCAGGTTGAACAATCTGAAGTCATCATTCAAACTCCCATACACGTACAGCCTTCCTCAGTATTTCCAAACTTCATTCCCATTGAACCTTTACCCAACTATCCAAAAGAGTATCTTTCAAATCCAAATAGAGCCATGTTAAGTAAGGAAAGTATCCTAATAAAGTTCCACTTCATATCACATATTTTCTTCCAAATTTTCTTGACTAGACTTTAAAAGATCTCTTTCTATCAAGAGAACTCATTCCTAAACAAATTGAAGAAATTCCTAAAGAATGGAACACACCTTTGATTCGTTGACCAACTGCTCCAAAAACTCCTCCAAAACCAAAGAAGAAAATTGTGATATTCTTCTTTGTATCTATCATCCAATTAGACTAACATATTCTGAATTCTTTGCTCAATCAAAAATAAATTCTGACATTACCAGAATGTTTTTATCTCATGATCTTTAAATTCACCCTTCTACACTTTCATTTTCACAAATCATGGATCGGAATACTCTTTCTAGAATCATGCTGATCCCTGATCCTCCTCTCACACCTATGGGTCATGAAATCAATATTCCTGAGTTAGCATCTTTTCAAGATGCATACACTGAAAAGCTCCTTCAGATGCTTCCAGGGTCAAGACCCACTAGAATAAAATTTCCATCTTCCTCATGACCTTTCAACAATATCATTATAAATAAGGAAGAATATCTGTTCTATTCTACAGCAAATTTGCATGCTATTGCTGACAATCCTCCACTTCCTTATCCTTAACTTGTTGATCCATCACTTCTTTACAAAATTAGGGTGAATTCTCCTAAACCACTCCCACTCCAAAACCAAAAACATTACCTCCTCCAAAGACATTTAGAAAACCAAAAACCTCGCCTTCCCAAAAACCAACTCCAAAATTAAGGACAACTAGAAAACCAAAAACCTCACCAGCCCCAAAACCAAAAGCATCCAGAAAACCACTCTCCATTCTTATACAACAAACTATCTAGACCAAAGCCAAGAGGAAACCAAGAATTCCGCCTCCAAAGGAACACAAAAGGCTCCGCTTTCTCACATAACAATGACCCATTAAGAGTACATTGAAAGGATGAATGCCAACACAGTAAACCTCTTAAAAGGACTTTCTGCACTTTTTCTTGAGTTATTGGATCCAATTTTTTGAGATCCTATCGATTTCATCATTGTCAACAACTAAGGACAAATTGCCTACACTCATGAACCCCCAAGTGCAATCCCAAAAGATCCTACTTTCATTCCTCCTCTTCTTCCTACTAGAATCAAGAAAGTTGTTTATAAACCTAAATCATCTCCCACACAACCTTAATCTTCTAAAACCATAGATACTCCTACTCTCTCTTCTGATAACCCCCATTTTTTACCTCTCACATACAATAGAAAATCAAGAAATTGACTGCTATACTTAAAACTCACATCTTTTTATTCTAACTTCAGTCATTTCTTATGTGATGTTACTTCATTATCAATTGCCTTTTTTGTTGTCTCTTACAATAAAATGATGTATCTTTGCTTTATAACTATATAATGACTTTCTAATATACGAAGTTTTATCATGATAATACAATCTTACTTATTCCCTTTTTACTACATTTTTTTATTATGACAAAAAGGGGGAGAAAGATAAGAAAAATAAGAGATAATCTTTTAAGAACACTCAGGGTACATATTTAGGGGAACCTCACCAATGTAGTGGAAGCCCCGCTAAGAAGCATGTTGCATACATTGCACATTCTTAATTTTTTTTAAAGGTTTATCACTCGAATGTTTTGTCATCATCAAAAGAGGAGAGAAAATTAAGTCTAACCCCTTTACTAAGCTTGATTTTGATGATGAATGAGATTAAATAACTTAG
>JAYJMB010006696.1:0-10807 GCA_036873735.1 Pouteria campechiana | reverse complement strand
CGCATTTTATTTCTTCCTCATTATTTACTATGCCTGATCTGACTTCTCGAGATCGCCCTCCGCGGCGTTCAAACAGGATCTCTTTTCCTTCCCTCTCAGTTACGCACCGCACGTACGGGTGTGAGTGTCCTCTCCGGTAAAGCTTGTCATCCAAGTAGAGGAATTTTGCAGCAAATGTACCAATTTCTTGGCTTCTACCAGATTCGTTGGCTTTTCTCCATTTTGTAGATATGCATGGATGGGGTCCATCCAAGAGGGTTCTGAGTCCTCTATCGCTGGTTGCTCGATTTTGGAGACACTAGGGGCCAGGAGGTGTTCTAGTAGGACAATTTTTCTTGGGAGAAGAGAGGATGTTGTGGCCAGTTTTGACTGTCTATCCGCCTGCTCATTTTCTTCTCTGGGTATCTGGACAATGCTGGTCTTACGGATCCGATCCAGTCAAGTTTTAGCAGCTGACAGATACTCCTTCATGAACGGCTCCTTGGCCTCGTATTCTCCTGTTAGCTGTTTCACTACCAACTAGAAATTGTTGTAAATGACCAGGTTGATGATCTTCAGTAGTTGCGCAATTCAGAGTCCTGCTAATAGAGCTTCGTACTTGGCTCTGTTGTAGGTCGCTAAAAACAGAAAACGCAGTGCGTACTCAATCATGTGTCCTTTGGGGCTTTGGAAGACAAGTTCAGCTCTAACGTTATCCTTGTTAGATGACCTGTCCACATGCAAGCTCCAACAAGCAGTGTTATCTGACGACAGATCCGTATCCGCTACAGATCTGCACTGCTCCTCTGCCAACATTGCCATCGACTCTTTGGGAGGATCCCCTGTTTGATCTGGCTTCGTCGGCTGTGGGGTTGCCAGAGCGGATTCGCTTTCATTTGAGTTGGCCGCTTTCCCCGTGCATTCCACTAGAAAATCAGTCATGATCTGGCCCTTGATTGATGTCCTCGGCATGAATTCGATGTCAAACTCACTGAGTTCGACAGACCACTTGACGAAGCTCCCTGATAACTCCATCTTTTGTAGAAGTTGCTTGAGCAGTTGGTCTGTATAGACCCGGATTGAGTAACCTTGGAAGTACAGTTGGAGTCTTCTTGCAGCAATTATCAGAGCATATGCGATTTTTTCAATAGTAGGGTACCTTATTTCTGCATCTCTCAAGATCTTGCTAATATAGTATATGTGCTTCTGAGTTTGGCCTTATTCTCTGAACAATGCTACTACTATGGTCTCGGGTCCAGTAGTGAGGTAGAGGTAAAGGGTCTCTCCTTTTTTCTGATGCGTTCAGTAAGGGTACAATGGCTAGATACGATTTGAGCGTATCGAAGGTTTTTCGTGTATCCTTGCTGATTTTTTCTCTACCCAAGTTTGTTGTCACTCCCTTTCGGAGTGCTTTAAAGAATGGGAGGCTTCTCTCCATGAATCTGGACAGGAACTTATTAAGTGCTACTAATCGACCTATCAGGTGTTGGAGCTCTTCATTGCTATTGGGTGTTGCCATGCGTTGGATGTCCTGGATTTTCTCGGGATTTGCCCCTCTGCGAAATCAAAAATCCCAGTAGTTTTCCTGATGTGACACTGAAAACGCACTTCTGGAGGTTTTGTTTTATTTTGTAACTTCTGAGGGTCTTGAATGTTTGGTTTTGGGTTTTGCTTTTTACCACCATATTGTCGACTTAAGCTTCTATGTTCCTGCCGATCTGGTGTTTGAATAAGATGTTCACCATCCTTTAATAAGTAGCCCCGACATTTTTCAATACGAACAGCATCACTTTGTAGCAGAATTTGCCAACGTTGGTGATGAAAGCAGTCTTCTCTTGGTCAGGCTCGTGCATTCGGATTTGGTGGTACCCCGAGAAAGTGTCCATAAAGGTGAGCAACTCGTGGTCAACTGTAGAGTTTACCAGCTGGTCGATGTTAGGGAGGGAATAACTATCCTTTGGGCACACCTTGTTGGGCAGGGTGAAGTCCATGCACATGCGCCATGTTTCGGTGGCTTTCTTCACCATGACCAAGTTAGCCAGCCATTCGGGGTATTGCACTAGTCTGATGAATCCATCTTTGAGCAATTTATCTACCTCTGCTACGATGACTTCCTTCTTTTCTGGTGAGAATAGCTTCTTCTTTTACTTAATTGGTTTGTGGATGTTGTCGATGGCCAGCTTATGTGAGATGATTGACAGATCTAATCCAGACATATCCGAAGGTTCCTAGGCAAATACATCGGCATTCTTTTTAGCAGATCTATTAACTCTTACTTGAGCGGGTCTTCAAGGGCAAAGCCGATTTTGACTATTCTTCCCGCAAAGCCGGGGATGAGCGGGACCGTCTCCAGAGATTCTATCGGCTCGCTCCTGATGATTTATTGCTCGTCCTTGGTGTCCATGGCATTAATTTGCATATTCCGCGATACCTTTTCTTTCAGTGATATTTCATAACATTCTTGGGCGATCTTTCGGTCTCCTTTGGTTGTATCGATTCCACCAGATGCAAGGAACTCGACAGTTAAATGGCAGGATTGTTGTATGCCGATCGCACATTCACTACCATGAAATCCAAGGGTGTGGTAGTCCTTTTGAGGCCGTCTTCCATTGTGAATGGGAGGGTGATGATGCCTTCTGGGAATACCCTATCTCCGATGAAGCTTCATAGTCGCCCCTCTACTGCCTACAATGCCTTCTTGCCTATCTGCATCTTTTCGAAGTAGCAATAGAATAGAATGTTAGCGGAGGCACCGCTGTCCACCATGATCCTCTACACCTGGAAGTTTGACATCACTGCTGCGATGATGACCGCATCATCTTGTCTACCGAATCCACTCTTTATATCTTCCTTGGAGAAGATGATCGGAAAATCCTCTTCTTCCCTCTTTCGCTTGGAACATTGTTCGAAACTTTGTCCAACCAAGTTCACATGCGGCGAATCCGTCGGCAGCCTGGCTACTGGCCAACCAATAATGACATTGATGATCCCCATTGTGGGTTGGTTTGCTTCCATCGCAGCATCTCTATCATCTCTCCTTAAGATCATTTGATTTTAGGGCTGACCTTCTCTCCCGCCTGGTGTCCTCTAGGGGTTACCTGCCAGGCAATGCAGTAACCTCCTGCCTTTTATGAGCTTCTCGATTTCTTCTTTCAGAATGCAACATTCTTCTGTATCGTGACCGATATCTTTATGGTATAGGTAATATTTGTTGATGGGAGAATTACATATCTGGTATTCCTGTTTTTGGATTTTGTGGAGTACTTGTGCTGCACGACAATTAAGGAGGATCACGGGGGCCCTTAATAGCTTACCCCGAGTGGATTCGTAGTTGTTGTCATCCCGATGCTATGGAGGGGAGCAGTTGTCCTAACACCTTGGGAGGGAGCAAATGACTCGATGCCTAGGGGAAGCGCGGTCATCTCTGGAAGGGCGATCGTCCTGGCGCTTAGGGGGAGAGCGACTCCATCCCCTCCTAGTGCTTTCGTCTACTTCGATGTGTCTTCTATTAATGGCTTCCAAGAGCTTTGAGTTGTCTCTGGGGAGCCATAAGCGGATTTGATACCTCACATTGGCGTCCTAGATGCATCTTGTAGTGCCTCCAATGTGATGTTATGGTCCGGCCTCTCTATATTGAGAGAGTGACTATTGAACCTTTTGACATACTCGCGGAGGGTCTCGTTCTCTCTTTGCCTGATCGACAGCAAAGATCCAATGGTCCTCCTCTACCTTTGTTGGCCGATGAAGCATTTTTGGAACCGCTCCTCTAGGTTGTTGAAAGAGCTAATCGATTCTGGAGCTAGCATCTGGTACCACGATAGTGCCACTCTCTTAAGGGTTTGGGGAAAGGCGCGACACTTTATGATGTTTGAGACTCCTACCAAGGTCATTGGTCCATCATATCTGGCGAGGTGGTCATCCAGATCCATGGTGTAGTAGTAAACTTCCAAAGATGGCATCTTGAACTCTTTCAGAAACACCTCCTCAAGGATCTCCTGGATGAAGGGGGAACGCTTTGCATGTGGCTTCTCCGAGTGCATCTGAGAGTTCCTCCGTTCGTCCCTTGTTGAGCGGTCTTCAGGGAGCCGCTTTGACTTAAGGTGAGACGAAGCTTCCCTTTTTTGTGCATATGTTTTTTGTCTTTGTGCCAGCTCCAGGATGCCGTTGGTTGTCCTGGCCGGGCGTTCGCCTGCATCATGCTCTACTAGTTCCCCTGGAGCGTGAATGATCATAGGATTTGTCGGTTGTGCTGTGGGAGGAAAGCTGACAAGTAGCAGTCCTGGGATTAGTGCGGTACGGGGACCGGGAGCGATTGGCATGAAGCTTCTGCTGCGTGATTTCTTGATCCATTATCGACCGGATTCACCCGAGGGTGGGATGGCTGAGGAGGAACTCCGCTCATAAGATTGCTTTGTTGTTGCATGAATTGTTGCATGAATTGTTGCATCATCTATTGTATCGCTTGTTGACTTATCGGACCAGGTTGGCCTAACAAATCCCCAGGTGATGGGGTACTATCGTTTTAGTTGGATGAGGAAGGCATATCAGTGATCGCAGCAGAGAGGGAGCATTCGTGTGGCCCTAAATGTCGTCAAATATCTTTGGGCTTATTTGAAAAATGTTCCCATGGACGGCGCCAATGTTTGGGTCATCCCCAAACGGAATGCTAATTTGACTCTCGAGAAGATCCCGCCTCACATCCTGCAAGACTCGAACAAGAAGGTCAGAGGAAGCCGGGGGTGTTCCTGGCGTAAAAAGTCTGACGCTCAAGTCAGTAAGGGGTTATTAGAGATAATGAGATGGTATTGAGAGCTTGTGTTTCAAAGCGCATATCTGAATGTATTATAGTTGAGTGTGGGTGCGTAGCCGGGGTGGGTACGTAGCCTTTACATGAGTAAGATAAGGATCCTTACTCAGAGAAGGATCGCTAGAAAGGATACGCACTTGAGTCCTGGTCTCATGGGACTGCGTAGTAGTTGGAAGATGTGTCCCATTAGAACTGCGATTTAACATGGTGCGGTGCCAGCTGGATATTTGGGTATTTGTTTTAGGATTCCCTAACAATATGATTTTGATTTTATATGTATTAATTACAAATGTTGATATGAAATTTTGTGTGTATCAATTATAGATTTTTCATCGTACTTGCTTCATTGTAATTCCTATGCAGCATTTGCAATTTTGCATGTGTATGTATGAATATCTCATAAATAGCTTCACTGTCATTTCTACCCTGTGCAAAGCAAACTGATGGTCTTTAACAAAATTTACTTTTATTTTTTAAGGTTTTAAAGGTTAAATGAGTTTTATTTTTTCAAAGTTTTTTATACAATTCTTAACTAATAAATCTAAGTCATTTGTTTCCATAAAGTCTTGTGAACCCTTCAAACTGTTCTGCGCAATTTTATTTAGATTAGGAAACTTGAATGATTTTAAGAAAGTTTAATTTATTTTAATAAACTTTAATGAGCTTAGTGAACTTTATTAGCATATGAGGTTTTATTTTCAAATGTTTGCAATTCATTTCAAATCCTAAATAGTTTCATTTGTGTTCCACGTAGATAATTTTTAAATTGTTTAAATAATTTCATATGCATTTACAATTATTGTAAATGCTTAAAAATCATTCTAAATCATTTTGAATAGTTTTAAATAATTTATAAATTCTAGAATCATGCAAATATAATATTCTAAGTAATCGCAATTAATTTTAGATGTACATGACAAAAATTTAAATCATAAAAATAATATCTAAGTCATTCCAAATTATTCAATTATTCTATAAATTTTCAAATTAGGTCGGATCATCCTAAGTGCTCGTAGATAAATTCAAAATCATTTTAAGGAAGCCCAAAGGCGTTCAAAATTATTTCAAATACTTTTAAATCATTCCAATTTATTTTAAATGCATTCATACATCATTTCAAAAAAATTAAATACATTCCTAACTAGATGAGAGCACATTATTATTTATTTGTTGGGCCCATCTAAGAAATAGATGGATCAACTTTTTCTTAATTTGTGTAAATTTTTTCTCATATATAAAATATCTTATGATGGTATACTAAGAAGAAACATACCAATTATGTCCTTTATTATCATTGTGACTCATGTGATAAATATATGAATTATTTTTTCAATTAATGTATATATTACTTTTTATATTTTCCCTCACCTGGGAAATATAAAGATAATTTGTTTCAATGTTCCATTCATGTTTTAATATGGTTCATATTAGGGCGATTAGGTATAAAAATACTTTAACTATATTTATTATGGGGTATGTTATTTTTTTGGCTACGACCCACATAGAATGTACGATGATTATCTTTTTTTTTTGGTTATCTTAAATTTTATTTTTTTGGCCCAAAAAAATTATATTGATTATCTTTTCTCTGTGTATGAAATTTTTTGTGTTATGGCCCTGTTACAAAATATATGGATTGTATATTTTTTGATAAGTTCATTACTTTTTTCATGATATGGTTCAACTAGCACATATATTAATGATCTCTTTTTTTATATTTCATGTTCTATTTTATACTTGTTGTTATGATATACTTAAAAAATATATCCAAAATGAAGGTAGGAGAAATATTTGTAGATCGAGTCTACCATGTATAAACTTTTGTAGTATGTCCATTATTTTTTAGTATAGTAGCTATTATTAATAAATATATAGATGATATTTTTTCTTAAATTGTAGCCACCTATATTATTTTTATTTATGCTTAATTAGTACTTAGGCCTACCTAAGATTTTTTTATGATATTTTTTGTACTTGTTAGAATTGCCGGTCCTGTTTATAAAATTTCTATTTTCTTTGATGAGTTTATTATTTTTCTTTGTGCTTGTGGAACAAAGATTATTGGAATGAATTAAACAATTTTCATTTTATGATATCCTCAATTAAATATACTTATTGTGTATACATTAGAAAATTACATATTCACAGCCCAGATCATAAGTTGTCCTAATTACATTTCTATAATGGAAGAAAATTCTTAATTAAAAGAAAAAATATAATGCATTTAGAGACCCCCAAAAAATAAAACACTCTCTTTTGATTAGATGTGTGCTGTCTTTGGAGTCGCTGAGCACATTACAATGGCTTGAAGTTTAGTGGACCACCTTAAGCTAATAGACGGAGAGAATGATGCAGTTCTAGATTGAGTTGCTAGACTTTTAATCAGCCTAAAGAATGTGTATTTTAATCCAATTGGTTTATCCAAAAAGTAATCAAAACTGAATGGCCTTTTTATATTTAGACTTGAAAGAGACCAAGAAGAAAATATGTAATTTGGGTTACTTGGCTTTCCTTATAACCATAGGAAACCTAGGAAGGATGGGTGACTTTGACTGAGTCACAACAGAAATTGACTTGATGAGTTATGACTGAGTGACTCAGTAGCCTGGCTATCTTGTTTTCTTAAGAGAACCCTAGGGAGAATGAGACCAAGTAGATTGGGCATTTTGACTTAATAAGTAATGACTCAGTGAGGGCTCAGCTCTCTAAATTACCCTTGAGAAGCTTAATAAAAGCGAAACAAGGTAAATTGGGTTTGAGTCACACTTGGATGACTTAGCGAGTGACTCAACTCTCTTATTTTCCCGTGAGAAGCTTATGAAAAGTGAGACTAGGTAAACTGAGTTTAATTCAATGAATCATGCTTGGACAACTAAGAAAGTGGCTCAACTCTCTCATTTGCTCGTTAGAAGGTTAGAAAAAGCGGGACTAAGTAGATTGATTTTGACTGAGTGAGTTACGCTTAGATGACTTAGCGAGTGGCTTTAGTTCTTTCATTTTTTCATGGAAAGCTTAGGAAAAGCAGGCCCAGGTAGACTGGGTTTGACTAAATGATTCATGCCTGGATGACTCAATGAGTAGCTCAAGTCTCTCTTTTACCTGTGAAAAGCTTAAGAAAGATGGGACTAAACTGACTGAATTTGACTCAGTTAGTCATACTTGGATGACTGAGCTAATGGCTCAACTCTCTCATTTTCCTGTAAAAAGCTTAGGAAAAAAAGTACTAGGAAAATTGAGGTTAGCTCAGTGAATCACGCTTGGATAACTCAGCAAGTGGCTTTAGCTCTCTTATTTATCTATAAAAAGTTTAGGAAAAGCGAGACCAAATTGACTAGATTTGACTCAGTGAATCACACTTGGATGACTCAGCAAATGGCTCAGCTCTTTCATTTTTCGGTGAGAAACTTAGGTAAAGCGGGGTCAGGTTAATTGAAGTAGTTTTGCTAGGGTTGACTCGGTGAGTCACGAATCAGTGACTCAGTCCTAAACTTTAGACAAATGGACAACTTTAATGGGTAATGTTCTCCAATATATCGTGGAGAATGGAAAGCGCGCAATCTCTGCCGTTTAACTTATAAGAGATCGTAAATCTAGGTCACAAGCAACATGCTCATGGTGATTAGACTGGGTTGATTGGTTGGAATCAAACCTAATCATGATGAGATTAAACCTAACTATGATTACTGCTAATGATAGTAATTAACATTAATTAGGATTCTTAAGCCATTTTAATTAGACAACTTAGAATAGGTGGGATCTATGTCATCGTCTTCATGATTTGTGAGTCCTGCCTTGAGTTTTAAATCCTCTAATGGGCTCCTCTATATGGGCAATTTAATTCCATGATCAAGAGAATGGTAAGTTCAGGAAGTTCACTCCAAAATGGTTATCTTCCCCATTTTACTCAAGTCAAGAAGCCCACCATTAATGAAAACTCCTCTTACTCAACGTTTGGTATAGAACCCATTAACGAAGTTCATATTTTTCTTATTTTTATCAACTTTTGAGAAGTGTAAAAACCAAAGAAATGAATTTTAAGATGGTTCAATGATTCTTATTCAAGCTCCCATAGAGCTCTAATAACTGCCTCCCTCAGAGTAACAAATTCACAACATCACAAGCAGAAGAAACTGTTGTGTACTATGGTGGGGATTCTCTAAGGCTCAATCAAATGGCCGTGGTGGCTGTCAAGGAATAGCGAGACACTTGTCTCGAAAAGAAAGAAGATCAAGAAGTTGAACTTCAAGTTTCTTCACTGCTGTGGAAGAAGAAGCTCTAAAGAGGGGATGAAGGAAGTCTGTCTCCAAAAAGAAAAGAAATGCCCAAACAGAATCTATTATGAAGCAAAAGAAAAATCCAAGATGTCTGTCCACAACCTCTAGAAGAAGAAGATCCAATCCTCAATATCTCAAAAATCGGGCCTTTTATAGCCATTGACAACTCCAAGCATAGTGGGGTGCCCCTGACGTAGTGGAGCCTTACTAGCATGGCGGCGCTCTAGTGACATAGCCGAGCCTGGGGTGGTAGGGCCTTATTGGCGTGGCAGAACTCTAGTGGCGTGGCTTTGCTTGTCATGGCGGAGCATTCTGGTGTAATGAAGCCTGGTATTGTAGACCACCTTGGTATGGTAAAGCCCTGGTGGTATGGTGGAGCATCTCTTTAGCGTGATAGAGCCTTGGTGGCATGATGGAACTCCTTAGTGACATGGTGGAGGACTTCTTTGGCCTAGTAGAGTCTTAACGGCTTGGTGGAACACCCCCTTGGGCATGATAGAGCCTTAGCGGCATAGTGAAGAATCTCTTTAGTATGGTAGAGTCTGGCATGGTGGGGCCTTAGCTCTACCATACCACTAAATTTGAGCAAAGTATTTTGGAAAATTATTTACATTTTCAATTTGAATAGCCTAACCAAAATTATTTAAGTGATTCATTAAAGTACTAATTATATATACCCAATTGCTAGTTACACAACATTAGATGGTTGATTACTTGTCTTAAATCACTTTCGGTGTGATCTAAACTGCTCATTGTATAAACAAGGGCATTTAATTTCACTTAGATAGTTTTAAGTTATCCAATAGTGTTGTAGTTTTCTTACAAAATATATACTTAATTTATTCTTTTATATTTATTATTATCATCATCATCAATAGCTAAGGATCAATAAACAAAATATTAATGAAAGCTCTTTTACTTTCTTGCTAAATAGCACCCAAAAAAAAAAATCTATCCACAATGATAGGATGCCCTAACAAAAACATTTTGCTAGCATGTTTCATCCAATAAAAATAAAGTAAATAATAGTAAACTAAAAGGCTCAATGAATGATAATTATGAAAAATAATTAAAATCAATTTTCTTTAACAATCAATGGCAATATTTTTATTTAATATTATGAAAAATGCATTGAATAATATCAAGTGACCAAGCGGGTCATCTAATTTTTAAAGAAGCATTAATATCTTTTATATATTACTAATAATTTAACACCCTTCAAGTAAGTGGTCCAATAAACATTGGTTGTAAGCTGTTCTTTTAGAAGACCTATACTTTTTGTGAAATGATGACATAGATACATTTTCATAAATGATAGATGTAAAATTTTTAATTCATTAATTATGTTTAGTACTATTTATTCAGCAAAGATTCAAAAAATTATAATAGTTGGATGGACCATTATAATAGTTGGATGGACCACAAAATTTATACTATGATCCAAATATAATTTTTTGAATCATTGCTGAATAAATACTGCCAAATATGTCTAATAAATTACAATTTGTAAATTTATAATTTTAAACTTGGAATGGAGCAACAGTGTTAAAAATGTTTTTATGTGGTCATTTTTCATACCGTTTCAACTTTTTTTCTAATATTTGTATTAATTCTCATGAATTATTTTGAACCTTAGGCATATTGAATATATAACTCTATTTGCAGTCCTGAATTATCATAAATCTTTGCACATGCATGGGAAGTAACTAAACACGTGCGCGCGCACACACACGTATGTATATATATA
>JAYJMB010006695.1:0-10808 GCA_036873735.1 Pouteria campechiana | reverse complement strand
GCATATCTTATTATTATGAACAATGTGTATCCTAGAAGAGGAGCTACTGGTGATGTATCTGAGAAAGATGCCAGAATTATATGGGTATTGAAGAATAGAAGAAAATTGAATCTAGCCAAACTGATGCTAGATCACATTCACTTGATCAAGAGCACCATAAGGTTTCCCTTACCTTATGGAATGACTCTGACCAAGCTGATGAGGGAAGTAGGAGTAGATTTCTCAAATGAAATGAAGAGCTTCCAGGAAGCACTAACACACTAGATGAAAAGTCTTTGAAAGGAATGGGCTTTAAGCCAACTACACAGGGTTGGATCACTAAAAAACTAAGAAGAGCAACCCAATTAAAGGAATCCAAACCTAACAAAAGTCTAGAAAGAGGAGATGTCACAGAATAGATTACTGTACCAAGGCAAGAACTCTTCTCATATGAAGAAGAAGAAAGAATAGAAAGACAAGATTTCATGAGTCCACCAGTAGAAGTAAGAGTGGAATTCTCTATCAGAGAAGTTCAATCAAGCTGAGAGAATAGATAAAGTTCCAATAAAGGAACAAAGAACTCTCATAGAAGAAGTATTGGAAGAAATTTTGAGAGAAAATGTATATGAAGAAATAGCAGCAGCAACCATGCCATCACAAACTCCTATTAGATCCCCTTCACCCATTTGACACACTCATACTCATCAGCCATCTGCCTCACCAATTCCCACTACACAACCTACCTAAAAGGACCTAGAGGATAGAATAACAATGATTGAACATTACATGTCCACTCTAGCTCTCCAAATGAATAGGATGGATCAAAATCTTTCCACTGCCATGTCGTCTATGATCCTAAAAGCTGATAAGATTGACCAAAGACTTAATTCTCTATAAGCTCTAGTAGAATCAATTTGAGGTCAACCCTATCATCCTCACTTCTCACCACCTCATCCTCATTTCTCTTTGCCTCTAACTCACTTTCCATCACCTCCACATTACTTCTCTCCAGTCAGAACTAACTCCCCAATAACAGTGATGTCTTCTCCTTCACACTCACCTCCTCATCCATCATCATCTTTTATCATTCTAAGGTTGCTTAACCTGTGAGCCAACATTGCGACATCACTTCCTCCACTCCTCTAATACATCCATCATCATCAGTTCCAGCAAATGGAGTGCCATCATTGCCAGAGGATTATCTTACCAATCCTCATAGAGCTATTGTCAGACATGGGAAGTATCCCATTATAGTGCCTTTACCTAGAGTTTATTTTCTTCCTCCAGGACCATCTATCCTTTTGGACTGGACTTGGATAGATCTCATTAGATCTGGAGAAGTAATCCCTGAATGAATTGAGGATGTTTTACTAGAATGGGACAACCCTCTACTTCATCCACCAAATTTCAGACCATCATCAGAATAGTTATATCCTCCTACTACTCCATAAACTCCACCACTAAGTCCTCCCTCTCAAAAGACAGTTGTTGATGATAATCTTGATTTTCTCCTTTGTGTATTGAATCCAATTAGGATGACATATTCAGAGTTTAAAACTAGGTTAGAAATCAACTTTGAAGTTGTTAGGATGTTCCTTTCATAGTCAATTCATCTATCTCCTTAGGAATATCCATTTTATGAACTTGAGAATCCTCACACTCTCCATAGGATTCAACTTCTTCTAAATCCTCCACTGACTCCAAAGAACTACAAATTCACATTCCTGATCAAAAGTCAATCATTGAAACATACATTGGAAAACTTTTTCAAATGTTGCCAGCATCAAAACCTCCTAGAAAAATGTTTCCATCTCCCTCAGGTCCTCTTCAAATATTTCTTATCACTAAGGAAGAAATCTTTTTTTATAATTTTTCCAATCTAGAGGCTATTGCTGATAGTCTACCTCTTTCATATCCTCAAATCGATGACACTTCTATTCAATATAAGATAAGATAGATATAATCTAAATCGGCCCTTGCACCAAGACTAAAAACCTCACCCACACCTTCTACTAAAGCAAAAACAAGAAAAACACCTGCTATCCCAAAACCAAAACCAATTCCACAACCAAAACAAAAACGAATCCCTAAACCATAACCACCACCAAAACATCACCTTCTATACCTTCATTTCAGCCATCTACTTCAAAATCCAGGAGGAAGCCAAGAATTCCACCTCCCAAAGAACACAAAAAGGCTCCTTTTGAAAGAATAAACATGTACTATCAAGAGTATATAGCTAGGATGAATGCAAACATAGAAAATCTCTTGAAAGAATAAACATGTACTATAAAGAGTATATAGCTAGGATGAATGCAAACATAGAAAATCTCTTGAAAGGGCTTCTTGCAATCTTTCCTAAACTGCTAGATCCAAAGTTTCAAGAAAGAGTTGATTTTATCTATATATCAAGCTATGGAACTACAACTTATACACATGAACTCCTGTAGCAGTTCCAAAGGATCCATTTTTCATACCAACTCCTCCAACAAAAAGACCTAAAACATCCAAGCCCTTTACTATAACATCATCCTTTCAACCAAAGCTACCTCTTCCACCTCTCAAAGATATCTTTCTCAAGATCTACTAGAGAAAACCCAAATCACCAAAATAATACTATTGGCTTTTACATTTTTTTTGATATAATTTTTGATAGAACATTTTTGTAATTCCTATAATGTATATAGATTGTATCTGAAAATTTTTTATTAATGAAAGGTTCAATATGTATGCATTTGTTTTACTCATGAATGTTACTTGTTTCCACCTTTTTGATTATGACAAAAAGGGGGAGAAAAAGTGAATGTATAAACTGATATAAAGAGAAGTGAATGTATAAACTGATATGTATAAAAATTTCTTCTACATGAAATACAATTAAAATACTGTGCATCCACTTAAGGGTAGCTGCACTAAATTAATCAATGGAAATTTTACTGAAATATCTGCAAATTAAGTTACTTAAGTTTATTGTTAAAAAGGTTTTGAAAGGTATATCACTCACTATTTTGTCATCATAAAAAAAGGGGAGAATGTTGAACATACTATCTAGCTTGATTTTGATGATGAAAATTCTTAACCAAGTATGTTTTGATGATGAACAAAGATACGAGTGAAACATTAAGGCGCAAACAATCTGTTCTGAAGCATGTTGCAGAAATATTAACTCATACTCAACTTAAGAATAACCTTCATGATGATAAAAGGAAGAAACAAGTAAATGCTCTTTAAAAATAAGTATATAAATTTCATATATACTTAAAACAAGAAAACAGGAATTTTGAAGTTTTGAAGACATGCTTTGGAGTAAACAAAAACATCTTCGGAGTCATTATAACACACTTCAGAGTAAATTAGAATGCTTTGGAGTCATCATAGTAAACTTTGGAGTAAACTAATTGCTTTGAGGTTGTCATGATATGGTTCAAAGACAGTCAAAACAAGCGTCGGAGTCTTCACAGCATGCTGTAGAGCTAATTGAAAAGCTTTGGAGTTTTTACAGCATGCTTCAAAGTCATCACAAGCACACTTTGAAGTCAACAGGAAAGCTTCGGATTCATGATAGCAAGATTCAGAGTCATTACAATAGGCTTCAAAGTCGTCATGGAAGCTTTGGAGTTGTCATAGCAAACTTCAGAATCAACAAGAGACATTTTGGAGTTTATCAGGCAAGCTTCGGAGTTATGAATATGTACTTTAGAGTTAATCAATCACATTTTGAAGTAATTCAAACATGCTTCAGAATTTATCAGACCTACTTCAGAGTCCTCAAAACCTTACTTTAGAGTCAACAAGTAAGCTTTGGAATCATCGAACGATACTTCAGAATTCACCTTTCTAAACCATTAAAAGTTCAAAAAATCCAAACTCCTCTCTACAAAGGTTTGTTGCAATTAAAAAAAAGGCTTACTATCATTTTGAAAAATCTGAAGTAAACTAATTAGAGCATCCAAAATCATTCAAGACATCATTTGTTCACTCATCTCTTCGGAGTAACTGAAGAAGTAACTTTGGAGCATCCGATATGAAAGTGAATGTTAAGAAAAGTCAATGACAAAGTTGCAGACCAAAATACCAAATTGCTGCAAAGTCAGACATTAGACAAAGTTTAAGGTGCAAAAAAATATTTTTGAACGTTTGAAAACCTTATAATGTCAGAAATGAAAAATTCTCTCTCAAGCTATAAAAGAGAGATTCAGAAGCAAAAGCAATTAACGATTGAACATTACTAAATATACAAGAACTACAAGAAGAGCATTCAAAATGTTCCTTCAAAGTTCAACTACAATGGTTACATCTCTGTCAGAAGCTCTCAAAGCCTAAATCGCTTCTCAATCAAGGAGTTTGAATCTTTTACTCTTATTACTTATTTATTTACTTAAAGTTCAAAATTTAATATACAAGTCTACCTAAGTAAGAGGCATTAATCTATACATGATGTTTTAGTATTTGGTAACACAAGTAGAGTTCTTAGTGTTTATGTATTGAGATAAGCAAGTAGGAAACTTGCTGAAAGGGTACAAGTTCATTGGTGAGCTTTAAAAACTAACAAGTTATAAAAGTATCTAGTTAGCTTGGAAAACCAATATGTTGGTTGGTGTACTTGTTGTAAAACCAATGTGTATTTGATTAGTTTGATCAAGGTATTAGTGGAACTCGAGATCAGTAGAGGAGACTGACTCAGAGAAGTGGAGTAGGAACCCAGGAAGAGCAAAATCACTATAAAAATCTTATGCTGTGTGTTGTGTAATTTATTCTATTTATTCATTTAGCACATGGATTATTTGATTTGGCCAAAAGTTTTAAAAGCTCAATTCAACCCGCCCTCCTTCTTAAGCTACCATTGTGCAAGGGACCAACAAGGAGAAATTTAATCTGGTTGTGTCATTGGTAATTGTATTTAAAAGATTTCATGTGATGTATAATCAAATATATGGCATGTCATAGTGATATAACTATATTATTGTGATTGGAATTGTATTATTCCAAGAAGGTAGATTGTCATTATGATCATTTTTGATCTTGACTAGGTAGTTGTGAGTGTGGGTGTGAGTTTTGTAGTTTGTATTATTATTTTATAATTATTGAAGCATCAATTTTATATGATTAAATGTATGCTATGTTAGGTGTAGATCCTTATATTTTAAGGTTGACTCTGTTGGATTTTTGGCAGAATTCTCCCTTAGAAATGTGGAAAATACATGGTAATGGTAAAATGCATAGGCCCCTAGGCGGGGCATTACAAGATGGTATTAGAGCCAAGTGGTTATTTGACACAAAGAGTGATAAGCCCAAATCATGATGGCAATGGTTATGGGAATGAGACAAGAAATGACATGCTTAAGACAAGTTGATGAACTTGTAAGGAATATGAGAGAATAATAGTTTATGGATAAATTGAAGGAGTGAGAAAGGAAGATATTAATATGAAATAAAAGTGATAGTGTTGTGATAGCACAATGATGACTTGATGATGCATATGGTTGGGGGCATATAATTGTTATGATCAGAATAGCGCAGTGAAGCGTGGTAGTGTCCATATATGCACCATATTTGAAGGTTTAAATATTGTTCTTTACAGCGTATTTGACATTGAATGTTTGAATGTTATGTCTTATAGTGAATGTGAAATTGAAATAATGAAATTGTGAAGTTTCATGAATAGGTTTTGAAAATGGAAAATGAATTCAACTCTATTTGTTTAATAGGGCTGTGATGGAATCATTGGATTCCTTAAGTCAAAAGGGTTGTGTAAACCTTGTTGGTTGTTTGATTGCTTTGACTAGATGCTTATTACAACATAATTTCTACAGGTATATTTGAGTAAATGAACCCCAACATGTCTGTTTTGTGGAATTATGCATTTACCTCAGAACTGAAAGAGTTCTGTCAGGAAGGGTATGTCAGAAATGTAATGGCTTCATGATGGAATTTTAGTTGTGATTAAATACTATGAAGGATGGTTGCATAAATTCGTTTATGAGCATTTTGATTGAATAAAGTGTCATGTGTGCCATGATTGTAAATGATGTATTGCTCATATATTGTTAAATGACTTGTTATGTCTTGCTTATTTATGAGCACTGTGATTAAATGAATTGTTGTACATGCTATGATTGGGATGGATTGTCATGTGTACTCAGAATGATGAATTGGTGTATTCTGTGTGTTAATTGACAATTGACATTAGGATCTGCTATGGTTAAATTGAACTATTTTAATTGACAATGTTGTTGATGAACTTGTGTATTCCCCTATATGGTTGACATTGAATGTCATTGATGAGCTCATAATATACCCCAGTTTTAATGCCTAAACTCACATATGTTTTGGACCCTCTTTTAATATAAATTTACTAGTTTATGAGCACATTCTAGTAAATCCTGAATTGGTTATTACTTGATAAGTGAATTCTATGTTGATTTATTAGGTCTTTTTCTAGATAAAAGTGATAAAGACAAGTAGAAGAAGTTGAGTGTCACGGCATTTCAATCAGATGCCGTGACATTTGAAATTACGTTGAGTACTTGGCAAACAAAGATTTGTTTGCCACGACATCAAAATCTGATGTTGAAAGATTAGAATAATGAATGCAGTAGTTGGGGCAATTAGAGAGTTTAATGTCACAACATCCAAATCAAATGCCAAAGCATCAGGATGAAGGAAGGAGAATTTGACATATGATGTGGTGAAATCTTGATATTCTAAAGCCATTTTGGGGTATAGATGGAGATGCATTCAACTCAAGTGTTTAGCATAGAAGATGTAACCCTTGAAATTATCTATCCAATGCAACAAGAATCACATATGTTTGAGTTCATACCAAAATATTATGATCAAAATGCTAAAACTATTCTAAACCTTCAGAATTTTTGATGCAGTGAAATATTAATGCTAGAAGTTTCAAAGCAATGAATTATCGATCTTAGAGGTGGAGTGAATTTTTGTTAGTGAAATATTAACATTAGAACTTCTGAAGCAATGAAGTATCCATCTCAGGATTTTGGAATAACTTGAAAAGTGCATCAGAGATTCTGACGTGGTTCAATAGTTCAATCTCAGAATTACTAAAGTAGCTTGACCTTCAAAAGTGCGTCAAAGATTCTGATGTGTTTCAAAAGCTCAATCTCAGCATTTCTGAAGTTGGTTAACCTTCAAAAGTGTGAAAAAAATTTGAAGAGGTTTTGAGAAGTGCAATAGAGGTTGACAGAATTTCTGAAGAGGTTCTGAAGAAGTTTTGAGAAATGCTACAGAGGTTCCTAGAAGTGTGATAGAATTTCAACAAAGGTTCTAAATGGGTTCTAAATAACTTCAAAAATGTGAAAGAATTTTTGAAGGGGTTCTGAATGAGTTTTGAATAACTTTAGAAGTGCAATAGAAAGTCTAAAGAGGTTCAAAATAACTTCAAAAGTGCGATAGAGATACAGAGATTCTGAAGGGGTTCAACTGCTCGATCTTGAGAATTTTTGAAGCAGATTAACAATAAAGAAATTTCTTAAGCCTAAAAGGATTTTTCAGCAATAATTTTTAGAAGTAAGTTCGAAGATTTTAGAGTGTTTTCAAGGGAAAAATTGCAAATAGAAGTTGGAAGTGTAGTACTTGTTGGTTTTAGAAGTTATAGAATTATAAATTGTTTTCAACTACACAAATTGATTTATCTTTAGAAGTTAATTTTCAAATGCTACAAAAGTTTAGAGCCTAAGACATGCAGATCGTGAGGTATTATTGGAAGTTGATTTATAGGCGCAAGATATGTTGCAATTTTTAGAACCCATGATGTGCAGCAACTCAATTATTTTTAGAACTCCTATTATTAGGCATTGTAACTCTTTGGAAGCTATATTTTTGTGGGAAATACTGAGTTATTATTAGAAGAGGATCTCTATGCAAAGAGGTATTGCAATTGTGGAGGAGTTCTACTAAAACCCTGCTTCTTCTGTTATTTAAAGAAATATCTAGTGACAGAGTTCAGTGCACAGAGTTATACATGAGACGCAAAAGGAGCGAGAGAAGGATTCCAAGTTCTACAACATGCATATTTTAAAGAGCTTTCTTTTTCATTTTAGCATGAACTAAATTTTTTTCTAGGGTGAAGAAGTAGCCCTCCTTGATATTCGTTGTTAACTAGGATTGTTGGTTTATCAATTCAATTTTATCTTATTTTATTCATTGTTTTTAATGCAGTCATCTAGTTTGTTTAATTGCCTAATCACCAATTTTATGAATTAGATTGTTTGTCTGAGCATGGTTAAGGCACACACCATATACTAAACTATGAGCTCTCTTGAATGAATGGTTAAGGTATACACCATATGCTAAACCAATCTATTTGGTCCATTAAAGTTTTTTAGTCTTAATGGGTTTTTATATCAATTATGCTGTACACCATAGGTAATTGAAAAGAGTGAAAAATACTTAATTTAAATCTCCAAACCTAACGATAATAATCATATATTAGTGTGAATGAACCCAAGATAATGAATTGAATCCAACATCCAAGCAACATAGTATATCATTGAGTGGTGAGATGATTCCCAGATTCTTGCAACCTTTGAAATCTCATCAACTTACCAACTATTTTTGTTCTCATATTGAATCTTGCACTTTTATTTATTTAGCATCACTTCATATTTTGATTTATAATAGTTTAGTAACTAGATATCATAAATATCAAAAAATGATTTGTCCGATTTGGTCTACCTCAATCTTCCTGGAAAAGGTACTGGTGGATCATAAGGTGGCGGCGGCTTGTAGTTGACTGGAGTTTCAACTATTGGAAATGCACCTCTCCTTGAATTCACCTCCCCTTCTTCCTTTTCTTTCTCTTTGTCTGTTCTTGCAGAAGCATTAGATTCATCAGTTTATTTACCAACTTTATTGTCAATTACCTTTCCACTTCTCAATGTTGTGATTATTTTTGCTTGCTCCAACTGACTTAGCAACTTCCCAAGTGTATGACTCTGCAATCTGCCGCAACTGCATCTCCATCTTCTTCTTGGATGCCTCTGAGTTTTGAAATCTTGATTCATATTCTAAAATTGAGTTTGCATGGTTTCTTTTAGAGTGGGCTACTTAGGCTGAAAAGATGTTCCTACTTGGCTCTGGTTGTGATTATTATTTCATGAGAAGTTTGGATGATTCCTCCAACTGGGATTGTAGGTATTTGAATATGGATCATTGCATGGTTGCTGATTGTAGAAGTTTATTGCACTAGCTTTGGCATGCTGTTGTAGTCAACCAAATTTAAAACCATACTCCAATTAAATTACCTATAGTAGTGCAAATAAGGGTCAATCCCACGAGGAGTTTCTGTCTTAGTTTTATGTAATGCGAATAAGAAAAGGGGGGGTTTTGAACGTAATGAAGAAAGTGTTATAAAAGAAATCTATCAGAGAAGAAAACCTTGGTTCAAGTCACCAGCCACCATCAGAATCTCATAACTAATCATTGATGCAATTATGAATTAAATCATACATTGAATATTCATCATTGGAATTCTTTTTCCTATCTTTCCTTCAACATAGTTAATTAGAAACACATGATCCAATCAACCCTAACTACTAAACAACCTCAGACACGAGTTAGAGATTTAATCTAATAGTATCCTAAAGATTTGTAGAGATTAATGAGGCTAAACAATACAAGCACACGTGGTTGCATTTAATTTAGTCAAATATTCTTTCTAAGATTTAATAACTGCAACAGGAGCAAATTATTAAAGCATAGTTGCTTCACAGATTAGAGGGATCAAATAATTATGGATTTGATATCTAATCTAGTAATAGATTGCAATGAATAATAAAGTAGTAGATCTCCTAGTAATTAAACATAACAATCATAATCATAAACAAAGAAGAACATTCAATACTCAAAGTATAAATTGAACAATTAAAACAAATTAGATCTCACAATATATAGTTTCCGAGGTTTCTATATCCTTAAACCAAGAATGAAAGTTTAGCCATGTAGGGTCATGAAATCACAAAAAAAATAAAATAGAAGAGAGAAGAAGAAGATTCTCTGTCAAAAGCTGCCAAGAAGTCCTCTCCAAACCCTAGTAAAAGAACCCTCAAGTGCTAGGAAGCAAAAACTACCTAAAAACTTCTCAAAATAGCTTAAACTAGGAAATTTGCATAAATAAAATGTAACTCGCTAGATTTTGGACATAATCCATGCCGCTAGTGCCAATTGGGTGCCACTGGTGCCACCTTGTTATCCGGTAACATGGGTCCAGTTTGCTATACATCAGAATATACTTTGACTATTTTCACCATAACTTTCTTGTATGACCTCAGAATTGCATGATTCTTTTTGCATTGGATAGATAACTTCAATTATACAACTTTCATATTGATCACTTGAGATGAATAAGCCTATAAATGTATAAAAATGTGCCTCAAAGTGGAGCTAGTGGCATAAACTTGTTGTCCACCCAGAGAGGTATTCATTGTTTCATCGATAACTTCCTCATACAATCTTAGAATTACATGATTCTTAATTTTTTAGAAATATAACTTCAAGGGATTCAACTTTGATGTTGACCAAGTATCCTATATCAATCTACATTAGTACCAAAAATGTAATCAAAGTAGTGTTACTTCAAATTTAGCTTCTTTTTGTACTTAACCACTCCAACTATCTCCTAAATCAAAATATAAGAATAATGAGTGCATATTGGAGTCAAATAACTATAAAAGATTAATTATTAAAGGAATAAAATATGATATTTTGTATTCTCATCAAATTCTCTTACACTTAACTTTTGCTCATGCTCGGGCAAAACTCAAATTCACTCTCCCCAAAAGATTATCAAGGTTGCAATTATCATA
>JAYJMB010006694.1:0-10808 GCA_036873735.1 Pouteria campechiana | reverse complement strand
CACTTAATTAAATTAAACTTTATAAATTTACCAAACTTCACTCATTACTATACCTGAATTATTAATACGGTCTTATATCAAAATTCAAGGGCTTACAATAGGAGAGAGTGAAAGTATACACTCCCAAGAGAGAGTCATAAAGTTCCTACTCTTAGGAAAGAGCTGTCAAGTTCAGGATCCCAAAAGAGAGCCAAAGGATGCGCTCCCAAGAGAGAGCCATTGAGTTCCGACTCTTAAGAGAGAGCTGAAGGATGCGTTCTCAGGAGAAAGCCGTACAGTTTCTACTCACAGGAGATAGCCGAAGTACGCACTCTCAAGAGAGAGCCGTCAAGTTTTGGGTCCCAATTGAGAGCTGGAGGACACACTCCAAGAAGAGGGTCGATGTACGTGCTTCCAAGAGAGAGTCGTCAAGTTTCGAAAAGTTAAGTATTGCATCATTTACTACACTAATCGCATCTCAGAAGTACTATTAAGACAAAAACATGTGGAAGCGCTGAAGCATGCACCTAGGATAAAATAAATGAGAAGATGAGTTTTACTACATCTTCTTGAGGGGGAATTACTGTTAGGGAACTCTAACACAGATACTTAATTTGTTAAGCTACACTTAGCCACGTGGGATCCCTATTCAAATGGGACATCTATTTCTTAACTTTGTGCAATAAAATATTCATGGGACTGTCAATAGTTATCTCTATGGAGCCCATCTCCTAGGAGGATTGGGCATCCTCCTTGCGTATAGAGTATGCACCTAGGCTACATACTTATGCTTAATTATAAATACACTCAATTATGTACCTCCAGAATAAAAGCTCTCTAGGCTCTCTCTCTCTATTATTCACACTCCCTACTAAGGTTCCTGTCTTACTTGAGTGTCAGAGTGCTCGCCCAAGGACCACCCTCGGCGCCCTTTGACGTTTTCCCTATCTTGCAAGATTCTAAGCGGGATCTTCTCGAGAGTCAGATTAGCATTTCATTTAGGGACAACCCAAACCTTGTTCATAAATGGTGCCTAAATATATTATATGTAAATAACAAAAAATTATAAATGACTCCAATTTTATTATGAAAGATATGGGGCATAAACATATGATCGTGAGAGCTAGTGTTTTCTTCTTTGTCTACCATCATTTTGACCAAGTGTCCTTCGCATGCTTGGAGGGCTTTTATTTTTCTAGTGAAAATGTACTCTTTAGATATTTATCTATTTTCCTTAATGATATTATTTTTTAATTATTATCATTATCTTTATTTTTAATTATTATTTTTACTTTTTATCTTACAAGTCCATCATTTATTTTTATTTCTTTCATTTTTAATCATTACTTGGTTTCTTGTCTTATCTTTTTATTTTGTTTTATTTTTATATTTTATTTTTTTTCTTTTCCTAATTCCAAATGCATTATTAAAATTGAATTGGACTAGTTGGTTGAATCAATCTAGTCAGTTGACGGATCTAGTCTAATTTAGTTCAATCTAATAATCAACTTTAAATTTATCATTATTATTATCACTGCAATAAATGGATATATAGGTAAATAATGCATTTTAATAATAAAAGATTTATATATTTAAATTAATATCTATGATTCTTTAAAAATTATATTATATTATTATTTAAATTGTCAACCAGGGCACTTAACCAGTTTAATCTATGGTCTAGTTTTGTTAACATTAATTCCAAGCATACCCAATGCATTTAGTAGCAAAGAAAAGACTTAAGAGTTCATTTTTCTCCTCTTTACCTTTTTTACGTGATATAATGTTTATTTATCTTCAACCATACTATTTTTTTAATTATTATTTATATTTTCAGTCAACCCCTTAATTTAATATTTAAAATGCTCATCTATTTTATTTTTAATAATTACTTCTATCCTATAACATCATTTCCTTTTCTTTATTAATTGAAATGCTGAAGATGACAAAGTCAAGGAAATATATTTATGCTATGAACCAGAGAGACGAATATGACAATAGACCAAACAAACGTTGCCGCCAATGTGAACTTATGAAATGTATTTATGCTATAAAAAGAGGAAAGAATATGAAGAAAGACCGAACATTTCATCCAGATAAGATCGTCTTGTGGCTATCATCCCTGTAATTCCTAGTTGCGAGGGCGACATATGTGGTACGGTAGAGCTCATATCCTAAACGGAACCGAAGTGCGTGCCCCCACCAAGTTTCACGTGACTTCTCTAGATAACGTCTAAGGCAAATTCAACTTTTTCATAATATTTTATACCTATTTTTATAAGCGTTTATCAAAATTATAAAATTGAGCAAAAATTACATTAAATGAAACAAAAAAATTAAATGCCTAATTTAGAAATTGGCCACTAATCATTCTAAGTGTTAGATAGGATGTTCAAAATGTGAAAATTAGATACTTTTAATAGTAACGCTATTTTTTTGCAAATAAAATATCAGATAGAAATATTTGTGAGGAAATTGTTGACTCATACCAAAAAAAAAAAAAACATGATGTGAATGCCGTAATATAAATGCATACAAAACATTTCGTTGACCATACCCAAAAAAAATTTGTTAAGAATTGTTAACAAATTTTAAAAATTCAACTTATGCGGCGCACGCTATGATATACGTGAAACACTTGTCCATATATTGGGACAAAGAGGTTGAAAAATTAATGAAAGGGGCTCAGCCATCTACGAATTAAGAACGGAATTCCACGTTCCGTGGAGGAACGTAATGGAGGACGCTGTAGATACGTCATCCGCGGCGTAACAATTACGTGTGATTTTCATAAGTGGGATTTGGATTTTGGACATCCTCAAATAAAATCAGGTCCGTTCCTATTTTTCTCATTTTACATTTAATATATTTACATACAAATAAATAGTATTCGCTACATATAAAGGCGTTCTAAAGAAGATACTTTTACTAACAATCTTAAAATATATCTTGTATATGAATGGGTCAATTGATCAGCTCGGTGTAGTTCAGTTTGGCATGAAAAATAAACATTCTAAATTTTTATATTATTAGTGAAATAAAGACATGATTTGAATAATATAATCTAATCATAAAATATCCATGCGTTCAGAATGAGATCTATGGTTAAAATTTTCAAATTTTTTATCTGATTGTTAATCTTTTAAAATATGTTAAAATGATGAATTTGATTAGATCAGATGGTTTAACTTTTGAATTAACTTAATTTCCAATTTAATTTTAATAGCATCGGTTTGATTTGAATAAAAAAATCTTAAAGACAATTGAAATGTGTAAATGGTGACCATATTGTAGGAATGATGCTAACCATAATATAAATATTGAAAAAATAGTTAATTTTTTATAAAAATAAAAAATATTGTTATAAGCAATTAAAAATAATTAAACATCATATTAATATAAGAAAGAGAGAAAAAGAAAAAAAAGATCTTTGCAATTTTTTTCTTAAAGAGTCTTTACCCGTAATTAACCTCAACTATATTTGATAACAAGAAAAAAGTGAATTTTTTATATTTTTAGTTTATGTAACATATTTTATGTCAATAAATTTTTTATTATTTATATTGTAATTGTTACACTCCATATTTTCAATTAAAAAAGATCATATATTTTATTTTTACTTATTTAATTTCTAATCCCCACCTTTACCCTGTCACATCATAATACTGAAAATAGACCCCACTGTGGAAAAACGATGATGTTAATGGTTTACTTATTTATTATTAAAAGATAAAGTGGTTAATAATATTATTTTTCTATAAATAAGTTACATTTAAAGAGGAAAGAATTTGACCAGATATGATTTCATCGTCAGAACCCAAATCAAAGGGGATGAAAATCAGTATAGAAAGCACCGTTTTCGTCTGCCTGCAGGTGCTGCCCTGAACCGACACTCCCGCTGTTATTCTGTCTTATTTGGTCGCAGTTCATCTGAAGCAAAATTATTGGTCCGCGTCAGGACGTCTAGCTGTCGTTCTTGAATTGACGGACTTCGCCTCCTCCTCTCATTCTCCGTCCACAGCATCATTTTCCGCGTGCCAATTCCTCCTTTAAAAAGTCCATTGCAGCGAACCAACTCAAAATCCATGCTCCTGAAAACTGACAACACTCTCTCAGAAGAAAAATGGCTGACTCCTCCCGACACCAGAGATTTTCCAAAAGGAAGAATGATTCAAAAGAAACCGGAGAATCCAGCACAGCGCGAAGTGGAAATGGCCGGCGCCTCACCCAAGAACAAGAGAACTCGGTCCTGGTAGAAACTTTCGTCCACGTGCTATACGGAAGCGGCGGCAAAGACCCACCATTCCCTTTACTCGAAACCAGAGATCCTTCTCCACCTCCACTACTCGTCGAGGACATGGCCCCATGCCCATCTTGCGTGGTGGAGGGTTGCCTGGGTTGTGAAAATTTCCCATCATCCGGGGCGACGACAACGCCGAGGAGGAAGTATCGAGGAGTTCGACAGAGGAAGTGGGGGAAATGGGTGGCTGAGATCAGGAACCGCCAGAGAGGAGGAGCAAGAGATTGGCTTGGGACGTTCGACACGCCGGAGGACGCCGCACTGGCCTACGACCAGGCTGCCATCAGGCTACATGGTCCTCGCGCAAAGCTTAATTTCCCTGACCGCAATGCCAGCTTCGAAGCTGAGCATGAGCAACAGCACCCCGAACAGCATCAGCCATATCTCCCGGATGAAATGGCTGTTGATAATCCCGCAGAGAATGGGCCGTGGCATTTACATGGGTGGAGAGAATTCACTGAGACGCTCATGACTGACGGCTCCGTTCGGCTGGATGAGACAACTCCGACGAGCAAGATAACAACGCGGACCATCCCAGGCACTGGAGTTGTCCCCAGACCTTCCCCATGAAAGCTGATTCAATCCGTCGATGCTTTCTTTTCTGCTATGCTGCTTAGCTTGGAGGTGTTTTATACATCTACATGTGTTGCCGAGTTTGGAGATGCGTTAGGTAATTTAGGGTGTATAGAGGGTTACACACCCTAATGCATGGAATCCAAACTCATTCCTAGTCGTGCTAAGAAAGTGAATCTCTAGAGAATCTGACTATAAATTTTGTTAGAAGTGGTCGGATGACGTCACATGATTCAACCGGGCAGACTTGAAAATCTTAGAGATGACATCTTTATTTGAAGCAAACAGTAAAAAATAGATGCTTTTGAATTTGACTTTTGACTGTCGGAGTGTTGTCCGTTGAGTGCATGTTAGCTGGCTTTGATGGCGCCGCTTCCAGGCTATCTCCCCATAGCAGCTTGCCATTTCATTCGCTAAATCACCGTCCCGCCGAGTCAGAGGGTAGAAGGCTACACGGGCGCGCCAAAGCTTCTAGAAGAAAGCAGCAGAATGGCAGATGCTCACCCAAACGGATATCTTTCTAAGTTCCATCGCTGCTCCGCATTTTGGTGTAGCTGTTAAAGGCGACAGAAGTTCCAAGCTTTTGTGCATTTCTGTTGTTTCATTATTATTATACTTCAATAAATATATTTTTATAATTTCTATTAATTTCATTTGTGCGATGAGAATGTTGGGTACACTGTCTTACAATCCAAGCCGTACAGCACATGCTAAAAGCCAACGCTATGTGCGCTTATTTCTCGCTTGCTGACGCTTACTACTTTCACAGGTGTTTTTTTGTCTGCGGTGGCTGCTTTTAACAAGGAAAAAGACCAACAAATGCCTTCCCACCTTTTAAAACACTTTTAACTTTTTAATACTAAGATGACATCTAACTACTTATAATTTTTTTAATTTTTAATTTATTATTTTTTAAAATAATCTACCTATTTCATCTTTATTCATTTTTCTCAATTTCTATCATTCTTTGTTTTCAGCATCGTTTTCATCTCTTTTATACTCTTTCACCTTTTTTCTCCCTTTTTCCTTACACTTATTTTACCTTCAATCAAACACACCTTGATTGTTATAGCCAGTGTCTCAGGCTTGGTTTGGATGTTCTCTGCCACTCGAGTTTTCTGTGTTCCTGAGGGCATTGAACGCATCAAAGGCATGTTTATATGTGATAATTTTTGTATTTACTTCTGTTAATGATTGACAGACACTTCAAGGTGGCAAAAATGAACTTGAGCATAGCCCGCAAATCATGGGGAAATCTGTTGACCTAAGTGGGATATGTGTGTATTGTGCTGGAGATGGATTATGTGTGCTAAATATTTTGTGTAAACTGTCCACAAAAGTTTTTATTAATAGCCATTTGATTAGCCTGGAAGAGTTCCTAAGGTAGCCCTAATATGAGTTTGAACAAACTTAAGGAATTAAAGGTCAAACACACGATTCATAAAATAGTTGTGATAAAGACGGGGGCATTGAGTGCAAATAGCTAGTAGGCATATCAAATTCAAGCTTCAAAGGAAAACACAACCTACTATGTACTCTAGCGAAATCTAAACTCAAATTACACTATTTTTTGCAGATTTCACTTCATGTGAAAATTTGGTTAGTCCAAATTGAATCTGGGTATTATTTGGTCAGTAGCAGACCTAATTTTTTTAATATACAATGACTATTTGGGCATTCACCCAAATTACTCTCCATAAATCTTGCAAAAAATCCTATAAGACAAAAAAGTCAAAGGGTAGTGCAAGTGATTTTGGCATAAATACTCCAATGCTCAATAATACCATTATGAGAGAGGTGTATAGATAATTGAGAGGTCTTGTCTCCATAGAGTGTTCATACCATAATTTTTTATAGTTGAGCTTGGGTTAGTGTGTAAGAGGGGCGATGTCATACATTGGGGCAATTAGAATTATTTGAGGTTTCTTGACTTAAGAGGTGCTTCTAAGGATTATAAATCATCTAATCCTATATTAGGAGTCCTTTTTCAAGTAGTACTACCTTCAAGTGGTTTGCATTTATTATAGTTTACCTAAGTAACTAATTAAGATAATTTTTCATATCATGAAGATACATATAGATTTTATTAGATAATTATGGTACATGAAAATCATTGGATTTCACTATGCAACCGGTTGCGTTAAAGAATTACCCAAGGTAAGTATGATGGTTAGATTAAATATAGTAAAAATTAGTTGGGCTGGAATTTAATCCCCTTGATTCACCACACCTACCCTTCGTCGTCTACTCGTTTGCAAGAGCATCAATGTAAATCACATTGTAGCTATTCACATCAGTTGAAACTACAATAGAACCATCCGTTTCATTGTCCTCTCCCACAGAATTCATTGCATGTGTATTTCCCTCATTGATGGGCATTTACCAATTCAAGGTTGCAAAATTGCCCATCTGAGTTTTTCTGATCCTAGGGCTTTCCATTGGCGGTTTCAGTTTTGAAATTCTGATGGGTGAACACAATTTTACAAACCAAAATCACAAACTAACTGTAGATTTCTGTGGGATTTTAACGATGTATTATACTTCTTACTATTGTTATACTGTTATCATCTCCATCATCTCTTTGCTCGAAATGTGGGACTTTGAAATACAACAATACAAAAGGGTGGCTTCACTTACAGGAGGCTTTGGAGCTGAATCAACAGCATCTTGTTCAACATCTGTGCTCTTAGTCGGATCCATGACATGGTTAGTGTAACAAATAAAAAAAGAGGAATAAAGAAAAATAGAACAAACATTGTTGGAATGAATTTGCAATTTTTATTTTATTGATGTCCTCAATTAATTACACTCCACAATGAAAGAAAACTCTTGATTAAAAGAAATGTATAATATATTTTAGAGATCCAAAAAATAAAACACACTCTCTTTTAAATGAGTAGATTGTCTTTGGATTGCCAAGCACATTACGATAGCTTAAAATTTAGTAGATCACCTTAAGCCAATGGGCGAAGATGATGACATGACTCTAGACTAGGTTGCTGGACACTAAGTCAACATAAAAAATGAATGTTTTGATCCAAATGATTTATCCTAAAAGAAATCAAGAATAGGTGACCTCTTTTGTGTTTAAGCCTGAAAGAGGCCAAGAAGAAAATATGTAGGTTTAGGTTGCTTGGCTCTTCTTATAACTGTAGGAAGCCTAGGAAAGATAAGTGACTTTGACTGAATAACAACCGGGTTTAACTCGATAAGTTATGACTAAGTGACTCAGTAACTCGGCTATCTCGTATTCCTGAGAGAGGCCTAAGAAGAACGAAACCAGTTAAATTGAGCTTTTTTGACTCAATGAGTGATAACTTAGCATGTAGCTCTGCTTTCTCATTTATCTATGCAAAACTTAAGAAAAATGGGACTATATTGACTGGGTTTGACTCAGTAAATCATGCTTGAATGACTCATTGAATGACTTTGCTCTTTCATTTACCTGTGAGAAGCTTACGAAAAAAAAACTAGGTTGACTAAGTTTGATTAAATGAATCATCCTTTATAACTCAGTGAGTGACTTAACTCTCTCATTTACCTATGCGAAGCTTACAAAAAATGAGAACAGGTTGATTGGATTTGACTCAGTGAATCATGCTTTAATGACTCAGCAAATAGCTCAGCTCTATCATTTGCCGGTGAGAAGCTTAAGAAAAGTGAGACTAGACTGATTGGGTTTAATTTATTAAAGTAGTTTTGCTAGGATTTAACTCGGTGAGTCATGCTGACTCAATCCTAAACTTAGACAGTTGAGTGATTGGATAAGTGACATTTTCAATATCTCGTAAAAAATTAAAAGCGAGCAATTTCTACCATTTAACCTTTAAGAGACTGTAAAGACAGATTGCACAAATTAGATCTAATTATACTTAAGGTTAATTCAACCTAATTATAATTAATAATAATGATAGTAATTAATGCTAATTATAATCCCCAATCAGTTTAAGATAAAGGGTAGGGTACATATCACCATCTCTTTGATCCTATGAGTTGTTTCCAGGGCAACTTTGTCATTTACAAGGTTTAATTAGTGTCTTTAACATGTTTTAGTATATTTTAATTATCCAAAATTGTATTATCTTGTTATCCATTATAATCATGTGGGACCCACCATTACCACAATATGGGTGGGACTCACGTGCGTATTATGGTAGAACCATGACAATGTACCCTAAGGCATTAAGAAAGAATAACCAATGGCCAAAGGTCACTAATGTCAAGGGAGGCACCTGCCTCTTTGAAAGTTTTCAAGCTTCAATCCACAATAATTTCTATATATGAAAAGAGAAATGGAAGGGGTATTTATAACTTTTGATCCCACTTGCACCTCTAGGAGCAATTTGCGTAATAACTCTAATGACACCTTTAGGGGTAATTTAGAAAATAACTCCAGTGGCAACATTCGAGCTTAGTAGCAACGTCTAGAGTTCGATGCAACATTTGACTCTGGTGGCAACATGTAAGCCTTATGGCAACATTTGACTCACTTTTAATGTTATGATGATTTGCAAAGTGTACTTTTGACCCCCAACATCCAAATGGGAGAGGAAAAGAAAAGACCCCATATTGTGAGGCCCACCATCAATTGCACCGATCATGCACGAGTATTTCAAACATCCATGCATGGAAGTTGAGGAGCATAGATTTTGCATGCACCTTTCTTCCCATCTCACGTATTTTCAATTTTAGCATTTGTATATTATTTTATATTTAATAGTTATGATAGCAGCTAGCTACATAGGTGCTGTACCACTCATACTTTGCATTTATGATGGGTCATGACTCTCCGTTATTATACTGTGTTCGTCATGCTTTTGGTCTCGGAAGAGTCCACTTGTTTTCTAGCAACATGACTTTTCTTCAAACCATTTGGGACGCCATTGCAATTGGCATTAACGGGATTGCATGTATTGAGAATCTCGCTTGCCACGCTGTCTCCTTGGTTACATAGTTTCCATCATGTGGTCCTTCAACTGCACGATCTGGCCGCGACACTATTTGTACGCATGATTATTTGGTTGCACGGTTGGAAATTCCAACTAAGCCCAAACAGACTCCAACTGCACAAGGCCTAAAGCGATGTTAACTGCATGGGATCTGAGATTGTCCCAACTGCACAGATGATAGCAATGTTCCAATGATTCCTTCTACAATCATCGCCTATGCATATTAAATGCTCAGTTTGGCTTGTGTGGTTGAACAGTCAACAACGTAAAAGCTTTGTTCTATTTGCGCAGATGGACACATGTCCAGGCTGCTGACCATGCGGGTGAAGTTTCCATTGCTGGCCATATTTTTCTTTGGTATTGCAGTATAACCATGTATGCGGCGTCCAACTGCACAAATGAAATTCTAAATATCTTTGTTTGCTTGGGCAATATAGTTTCCCATTAAGGTGTGCATCGGCGGGTTTGGTTTGGGTTTAGGGTTTTCTAACCTTAACCTTATGTATAAAATATGTGTCTAACCTTACTTTCTACTATACTTTTAAAACCTTTGTTCAACCCTTATTTTAATCCTTCGAGTTTGGTTGGGGTTTGGGCTTTTAATACACACTCAAACATAAAGATAAAAAGTAATAGTAGGATAAAAAAATAAAGGGAAAGAAAGGAATAATGTGGTAAATAAAAGCATGCTTCATACACAATACCAATGATCACATGCACCTATATATGCATATACAAGTCAAGCTATGCAAACAAGCTATACAGAGAGACAAAATGATGTAATTCCATCCTTCCAAGTCAACTACATATCAGATCATGCATTCATATATCTTGTTATAAGACTTAAAGTTTTCACATAAAACAAATCCATCAAAAAGTTTTCATTCTTTTCTTGATTGTCTTCTATTACATCTAAATACACACAAAGAGATATTTGAACAATTACAATATATCTTATAAGCTAATACAAAACATTTATTGCAAATGTCATCATCACCTAAGACTTT
>JAYJMB010006693.1:0-10811 GCA_036873735.1 Pouteria campechiana | reverse complement strand
GGTATATCAACTGTAATTATTTCCAATTACATGCAGTAACTCTACAATATAATTAACACTAAATTCATCTTAATACTAAGTTATTCAAACTTCTAATTCAATTAATTTGCTATTCAAATTCATTATGCACAAAATTCCCTTTTTCCAACCTACACTTAGGTTGCTGTTTACCACATAGACAACAACGTAATTAGATTTTTCTATGTCCAAATCACTCCAACACAGTACAATTAACAATTTAATCATTTTTTCCATGGAAGTTACACCTATACCATGAAATTTTCCCAAATTTCACTGTTCATGAAACCCTACTAAACATAAATCATAATTGCAGTTGGGAAAAATGAACTTACCTTCAATTTCATGCATAGTCGCCTTCCTAAAATGAGAATCCAAGCTCAAAGCACTCCATATCCTCCATGAATTACAATAAAATGAATTTTCTCCTTCCTTTCATCATCCAAAAAGATGGAATTTGGGTTTAGATACAAGATTAAGGGATTATACATCTAGGCAAAGTGTTTTCCTAGCAAAAATGATAAGAAATCGAGGTCTAGAGGGTCAGGTTCCAAGGCTAGGGTGTAGGGAAGAGAAAGGAAGAAGATGAGAAAGAAAATGGGTTGAAATAGCCCTTAAAAAGTTGAATTATTGGTGGTTAGGCAAGGCACCGCCATACCGATGCCACCACACCCAAATGGTGCCCACTGTGCTGGATGCCACCCCCTTCCTGTTCATGATCTGGCGCCGCAATGCTCGTTCGACTGCCCCTATTTCCTTTCCTTTTTGCTTTGTTTCTTCTCCATTTTGGTCCATTGCTTTGTTAGCATAAATACATGGTTTCGATGACAAACAAAACTTGATTAAAGATTATGTATTAATGGTTATTACCAAAGCATTTAGCGTATAGAATCAAGTTGCAAGCCTCATGGACAAATGAACATAGAGAAGATATTCCAAGGCGTCAATTTGTTTGACTGAAGAGACTTGGTGAAAGTGCAAAAACAAGAGACAAAGTACCGCTATAGTCAAAGCTTAAATGAAAAGGAATCAACCATCACTATTCGTCTGTCAAAATGAAGATTATCTTTGAAAGCAATGTGCATAGAACAAACTTTGTCTGTCATAAGTGAGCCATAGTCAAATAGCTCACCAAGTCAATGATCGTCTGTTAAAAATAGACAAAGATGGAGTAATGTGTAGATTCCCATAGGATGGCTTAACCCAAGAGGGGAGGGGTGAATTGGGTAAATAAAAATTCATTGCTTAACCTCTGTTGGATCATTTTCCTCTTTTCATGCTTGTGTGTGGTATGATGTAAAGCGAACAATAAAAATATTCAAATGCATGAAGAATAAAATATATGAGCAAACATGCACACACAGACAAAATAATTTTTATAGTGGTTCAAGACCTCGTCCTTACATCCACTCATCCAAGAGCATACACTCATTATGCCTTGCGTTCCACTATATTCTATATAATGGAAATACACAGTGCTCTCAGCACTCTTCTAGTTTTCACGAGCTCACCAGAAAACTCACTGGTTCCAAAGATCACCAGCAAACTTGTTGGTTTTCCAGAGATCACCAACAACTGATATAATGTGGTTTTTATGAGCTCACCACAAACTCACTAGTTTCAAAGATCACCAACAAACTTGTTAATTTTCTAGAGCTCACCAACAACTCTGGTTTTGAGTTTACCAAAAAACTTATACACTTTTACGAGGTGTTTCTCTCAAGCACAGGGAAAGATTTAATCTCTCTTTTAGCTCTATGTAATACAAAAGATCTTCCCATAATATAAAGATAATGGCCATAAGGATAGGAAGGTTTTAGCTCAATGAAAGATAAATGAAGGTTTAAGCTCTTGGCCTGGGTGGAAGGATTTGCATAAGATCAAGGGCATTTGAAAAGTGTTCTTTCACCACCTTTGAGTCATCCAACCTTTTCCTTTTAAATAGATTTTTCATATTTTCGACCATTGGAGAAGATGAGTTCCATTGAATGTAGAAACGAGACCAACATTGAATGAATAAGACAATTTCAATTTTCTGCCATTAAGGTCTAGGTCTTTCTAAGTCTCGAGCTGTTGTATCGTCATTCAGAGAGGAGGATGAGTTGTGTTAAACGGTGTTCTTCATTTGACCTATCACAGCTTTGAAAACCTTGCAATGTCGCTTATTACCAGAATTGGTAACTGATATAAGTCTGCACAATGTCGCCACGAGTGCAAATGCCAATTGAATGCTAGTCACATAAATTGATTTTCCTTTGACAAGTCACAGCCTCTCTCTATCTACATTTGTCTGTCATAAGTTGCAAATGGATTCTTCCAAGGTCTGTCTGTTAGTTGAACTTCCACAAGAGTGGTTTGTCTATTGCAAGAGCAAACGAACTTAGAATGAGATAGATGAAGTCGAACTGACTGATAAACAAACTTTGCTTTGTCTGCCTGAATTCCTCTAGGAGATTTGTCTGTTGATTGATCCTCAGCGTATGTGTTTTATCTATTGTAAATAACAGGCTATCTTTGGGTGGTGTTGATAAAGTTGGGTTGATCGATTGACAAACTTCTCCTTTTATGCAAACAAATAAAGTGAGATATTGTTTCTTTGTTCTTAATTTGTTTGTTGGAGGTGGAAGATGAAGTTCACTTTGTCTTGCTCTAATAGATGAAGTATTGTATTCTTCTTTTGTTCCTCATTGTTTGCTGAAGATGGCAGACGAAGCTTGCTTTAATTTGCTCGAACAGATGAAGTATCATATTCATCTAATGTAAGCAATAGCCAAACTATGTTCTACTTTGTCTTAGACAGAGTACTCTATGGATTTATCTATTGTAAGTTATAGACAATCGTGCCTTTATTTATTGAAGCCCATTTCAGTCCAAGTAGTACTTTGTCTGTTCAGCTTCATTTATGCTCACTGTGCAGCTTCTACTTCGTCTTTTACTTTGGCTAATACTTTGTCTGTCACAAGTAATAGATGAACTTTTGATCTATAGATGAAGTGAAGTTCTTCAACTGTTTTGCACACTTCGAGCAACAGAAGGGGTTTGTTCTTGCAACTTTTTTATTTCTTCAATCTTCATTTATCTGTCTTGGTTAAGTTGAAGTTGTACTCTCTTTTCTATTCATATTGCCTTTTTGTCCTCAGACTGATCCATGCTTCTAACTTTGTTGATAAGACAAAGCTTTCCTTTCTTTGTGCATGAGTGTCTGGGTGACATTTTCTTCTTTCTTTCTTTCTTTATCTGAGTATTTGATGAATCTTCTTCTTTTTTCTTCATCTTAGACAAGCTTTGTCTGTTCGGTGTAGATAGTTCAAATTTCTTGAATAGCTTTATGCTTTTTTGACCATGGTTTCATCTTCAACTTTATTTGTCTTGCATTAGTCTATTTGAAATTTTCACATTGAGGTTAACAGATAATGCGAACGTGAACTCATTATAACACATCTTTGAAGTCATGTTTGTCTCACATTACTTAGGTTTGTGGAAGCATCTAATGCAACCTTCTTTGTTGCTTATCTCCAAAGCTTCTATTTTCTTCTTCTTCTTTCATAATTTTCATTAGTTTAGCTCCTTTGGAATGTAGCAGATAGTTGTGGTAGTTTGTTGCAGACGATCATTATTCTGCACTTGAACTTTTCTGCACTTGCTATGTTATTAGCTTTCATATATAATATCAGAATGTATTTTATCCTCATGTGATTATAATATTTCATAAAGCAAGGATAATATACATTTTCATTAAATTTATAATATGAAAGCTTAAATAATTATGGTGATTAGTATGATTTAGCAAGTTTATACAGTAAAGAGTAATTAATGTTATGAGCACCATAATGTGATGAATGTATGCTTGTGTAATTAATCATTGATGGTTATGTATTTATGTTAATTAATGTTTATCAATTCATAATCATACATATGGTTGGTAGAGATGTAAGTATACAGGTTTTTTCTCTTAATATAAGTTTTATTATCATCAAAATCATATATAATAATGCTGACATAATGGAGTTCGTCTATACTCTAAATTCGTCTACTACTTGCAATAGACAATCCAATAGACAAAAGGATAATTCATCTGTACCTCAACAATTTTTTATTACTTATAATAGACAATCCAACAAAAGAAGTGCTGAGGAGATAATTTATTTGCACTCCTACAGTTTATCTATTACTTACAATAGACAATCCAACAGATGAACTGTTGGAAAGATAATTCGTCTACACTTCTACAATTCGTCTGTTACTTACAATAGATAATCCAACAAATGAAGTACTATAATGATGATTTGTCTATGCCTCCATGATTCCTCTATTACGTGCAATGGACAAACCAATCGACGAAGTACTAGAAAGACAATTTGTCTATGCTAATTGGATTTGTTTGCTACTTACCATGGACAAATTAGAAAATGAAGGGACTTTGTCTAATGAATAGTTGGACAAATACATTGTCTATCGTAAGTGAAGATGAGTAATGGGCAAACTGAATTATTGGTCTTCATCCAACATTAATGACGCCCTTTCCATATTGATGAAAGAATCCACGATTGCAACAACTCTTTGACCAATACTTATTAAGAATTAGGAAATCATCTTCGTCAAGGTTAGTATTGCAGGCATTCCAATAGACGAGGATTAAGTAGGAGTCCGAGAATTCAAATGTGTTAATCAAAATAGTCTTCTATCATTAATGGAGTTCACCTACCACTAATGACTGGAATTCAAAGCAGTTATAAATGCAGTGCCATTGGATCAAGAAGAAGAATTGAAGAAAATATTCAATACCCTCTTGAGAGCATTTATTGAATTGAGCCATAACCTTCTTCATCTTTCAAGAGTTGTGAGCTTTGCATTCAAACCTTACTCAACTTTCTTTGAAGGCTACCAACCACCTTTTGGGAAGATCATTTACTTTTACATTTAATCTTCAAAAATCTTTTCCTATGCTTATTGAGAAGTATCTATACTTAACTTTCAATATTTATTTTAATTCCCTTAAGCTAATGGTTGAGACTAGACTCAAGAAGATTTGTGATTATCTGAGTGCAGATAAGAGCTATTTACGCCCCATAAAGATGGAATCTAGAAGAGTGTTAGGAGCACTATGTTTATGTCCCCTAGAGCTAAAATTTATAAGAGTGTTAGGAGCACTGTATTTACGCCCCATAAAGATGGAATCTAGAAGAGTGCTAGGAGCACTATGTTATGCCCCCTAGAGCTAGAATCTAGAAGAGTGCAGGGTGCACTGATTATATTTCTACTATTAGAGATAGTGGAACCCAAGACACTAAGAGAATAGTGCTCTTGGAATAGTAAAGTAGTGTTTACTCAAAGCATTATAAAAATCTCTGTGTCTTATTTATTTGTACATTGATTGAGTAATTGGATTGATTACTAGAGGGATGATTGATCTTAAAGGGGTTTAACAAAATTTTAAGTACCCAATTCACCACTCCCCTCTTGGGTATGTGCGTAAGCCTCAAACCAACATGCTTCTCATACTTTTTTGGCCATGATCTTTCCACATAATAATGACATAGAAAGCATAATAATTTGGCCTCAAGTAACTAGGAATCAAGTCATGTAACCATTCGCATATTCTTTTAATGGTGTAATTACTTTTAATTCACATGCACTTCATATACACTTGCACCATTTCATTTCAAAAATTAATTTTCTCCACCTCAACTCATCACTATGATTTAGTACATACAAAATTTTACCCCCATTTTCTACACCTTGGGTGTTACATGAAGGGACAGTCTAGTTGAGGCTTCGTTTTTGAAACTAGATGAAAACTACTTAAACTATTACAATTAGGTAACTGGATAGAAGGAAATAGTCAAATCATAACTCAATTCAAAATTTTATATTGCAAAAAATAAATTACTTAAAAGTCATTTTAACTTCCACTATTTTAAAGTTTGTAACTTCTCTTATGTCAACCCTTCGACCTTTACTAAAATTAAAATTTCTATCTTTTTTCTCTTACAACTAGAATTCAATAACCAATAATATGACAACAATATTGATGGTCTAGAGTTTTGGTCCTAAACAAGGTGTACAACAAAGCTCAAAATCAATTAGGATTGGAAACTAAATGAACACACAAGTACAAAATAAAAAAATAATAGAAAATACACAAGCATACAAGGCAATAAACATAAAGAAATATGGTGGTTTTAGTTAAATTTAGGACTTCTTCCACACTCCAAGGTATTTTTATTTTGGGTTACAATATTCACAAGTGAAATCATCACATCCTTAGTGTAACATGTGAGGTGTTAAAAAGTGAGGAAAAAGTTAATTTTTTTAAGACTAATTTGGGACAACATGCACTAATTGTATTAAGTGTGTAGTGATTTATGAAAAATGCTTGAGTGTGTGTCCATATAATAGAATAATTTTGTTTCATTTAAGGAAATTAATCATATGTTTTAATGTCATAACTATGTGGGGAAAAGGTATGATTAGAAGTTTAAGGAAAAGTTGTTTGTGAGAAAAGTTGTGATGAGTAAAGTTATTGATATAGGAATGATCAATTGATATGATCCTTACTATATAATGAAGGATTATTATGTAATTAATGTAATTTTGATATTTAATATGTGTATATATCATACTTAAGGAAGGATTAAATACATGAGTGGTATATGAAGTGAGATTGTGTATTGAGCATAAGGGTATGTTAAGAAAATACTGAATTTAAAAATGGGGTGATTTGTGATCAATTTTTGACATGGATAGAGGAAAAATTTGAAACTATATCAACATAAGAGTTGTATATTTTGAAAATATCTTTCCAATTCATCAAAAATCATCTAATTTGGATATCTAATGAGAAAGTTATGATTAATGCACCAAAGCTACTTTACATGGGTGAAAAATATAAAATATACCAAAAATTATCAATTTATTTAAATTTTTGACATATATGGGGGATTATTTGGAAAAATTATTTAACACAAATTGTATACTTTGAAGTTATCTTTCCAATGATTCAAAAATCATGTGAATTGGATGTCATATGTAAAAGTTATACTCAAATTATTAACACTGTGTTGGCACAGAAATTTGATGTCGCAACATAGAAATTACATGCCTTAGCATAGCTTCAACAAGGTAGATTTTTGGGCATTCAGTGAGTTGGTGCTGTGGCACAGAAATTTCATGCCACAACACAAGTTTGGTGTGTGTTAGAGGACTAAAAAATTTAACTTTTTAAGTTAGATTTCATCTTGTTTTGCCCCATTTCCGTCCCTTTCTTCTTCCCCAACACCGTAGCCATCCCCTAACCTTGTTATGCCCCATTTCCATCCCTTTCTTCTTCCCCAACACCATAGCCATCCCCTAACCTTGTTATACCCCATTTCTTGCCAAATTTTCTAGAATCTAAGTGGATTTAGGTGGGTAATCACTCATGCATTCCTCTAAGTGTGGATTTTAGAAGTTTGGATGGTGGAAAATGGAAAGAAATATGATTTTCTACGATTGAAGGGAGCTGCTTAGAATCTTGAGCTTAGATTCATGTTTGTGGGAGGAAGCAATTTTGGATTTCATGGTAAGTTATCTTTCCCCAATTGAATTTGATATTTTTGTTGTGCTAGAGTTTCTACCAATCTGTGAATAGTACATTTTGGGGGGAAATAATGAGAATTTGGTTATAGAATCATGGGGGAATAGTTAATTAGTTAATTGCTATGATTTTGGACATGGTTTTTGGCATAAGAAATTATGATTTATGCTTTGCTATGGCTTTGCCTAATCTGTGAATAGTGATTTTTCCAATTTCATAGTTTATGTGTAATAATGATGGGGGAAATGCATAATTCATTAATTATTGTGTTTTTGGGACTTGTTTGAAAGAGAGATATAGGATTTTGAACAAGGACCCAAGTAGGGGTTGAAAAAGGGTTTTGTTTATAGAGTGTTCAAGTAGCAAAATCATGGAATTAAGGACTTAACTAGCTGCTTGTTATGGTCATTGACATTAATTGCATGTGAACCATGTTTTATGATGATTTCATATGGTTAGACATGGAATTCCCTTAAGATAATATGTTGAAATGTATGAATTAAATAGTGTTTATGTGATGTTTGAGGAAATACCTCAAATAAAATGCTATTGATTGATTCCATAGCAAACCTTGGAAGGCTACGAAAAAGTATAATTAATAGATAGAAAATGATGTAAGGAATGATGGTTAAAGTTTATTGATTAAGTTGTATGTGTTAATAAAATAAGTCATGAAATGGTGGTTTATGTGAAAACCTCCACATTTGAACCAATTAAAATGTTAGAGTAAAATGAGTGATGATGACCAACTAAAATACATAACTGAAATAGATATTTGATATATGTATGATGTGAATCCTAACCATGTGATACATGTAGGGTTGTTTGAGTATGAAAGAGAAGCCAAGTTAGGAGTTGAAGAGAAGTTCCAAAGTACCTTTTCATGCAGGTAAGTAGGCACCCCTTTCTTATTTGAATCAATACATGAATGAGGATGAGGAATATCCCAGTTGTTTGTATCTGGGCCAGTATGTTTTAGTTGGAGATAATGAATATCCCATATTTGTTTATGGATGACATTATTTGGTTTATTAGGGATTGTAGGTATCCCTTAAATTGAAATACTTGGTGTTTTGTTTATGGTATGGTTATGTGATTGTTGAGGATAAAGATTATCCCATACTATATGAATAAAGTTTCATATGAATGCCTAATTTGAAGGGGATTGAGAGTATCCCTTATTTTTTATTTATGAAGGGATGTCTTATATTATACAACTATGAATAATGTTAAATATGTGTTGAAGTGAGGAAGTTGAATAGATTGGAAAGTGTTGAGCATGATTATGTATGTTTTGAATAGAACATGTTATTTTATTGATTATTGATTATTATTTTCTATTACTTGCCTACTTACTGAGTTGCCTGGACTCACGCCTTCATATTTTTATATTTTTAACTGATAGGCCAAGTGAAGACTCCCAACTGTGAATTGGGATTGGCAAGCATATGTAGAAGACATTTGATGGTATGATAGAATGTCAGGATTAGAGTCCCTTTGTATAATTATATAAGAGTAATTTGTATAATGTTATTAATTACAATTGATGTATATTGTAGAGTAATGACATGTCATAATAGTGAAAAATGTGTATGATATGGAGATAGATTATGTTTATTGTCATCATTGTTGACATGAATGCATGGTTTTGATGACAAACAAAGCTTGATTAAGGATTATGTACTAATGAATGTTATCAAGTTTTTAGCATATAGAATTAAGTTGCAGGTCTTAAAGAAAAATGAGCATAGAAAATATATTCCATGGCGATAAGGTTTGAGCAAGTGAAGAAGCAAAAGACGAAGTTTTGTAACAGACAAAGCATGAATGAAAAGGACTCAGTTGTTTCCATTCATCTGTCAAAGTTGAAAATCAAATATGATGGATGCAAGACAGTATGTACATAATAAATTTTGTCTATCATAAGCAAGTCACAATTATGTCAATGGTCGTTTGATGAGAACAGACAAAGGCGGAAGAAGTGAAGACCCTTTCAATAGAATAAAAACTTTGTCTGCCATCAACAGGTAAAGCGAAGAAGCAAGAATCATATGGCAATGTAGAAACATTGTCTATCACAAGTGAGCTAATGATCATCTGTCATCGATAGACAAAGCAAAATAACAAGGAGTGTCTAGTAGATCAAAGAATTTGTGAGTGATTATTTGCCGATAATAGACAAAACAGAGAAATATTCCATCAGATGAAGGCATGAAGAAAACCTTTCTATGATCTAATACTTCATCTGTTACTTACAACAGACAAACCCAACAGACGAAGCGCTGAAGTAATAAGACATCTATGCCTCTATGATGTAATAGATAAAGAAATTGAATGGTGTATTCATCTAGCAGCAATAGAAAGCATAATCCATCTGTCACTTATGAAAGAAAAAGACAAAGGAACTTTATCTTATGGACAACTAGACAGATACTTCTTTTATCATAAGTAAAAGATGAGCAATGGTTAGAACAAATTGTTGGTCTTCACTCAGCATTAATAACAATCTTTCTATATTAATGAAAGAGGTAGCCATTGCAATAATACCTCGACCAGAGCTTATTGAGAAACCATAAATCATCTTCTCCAAGGTCAACATTGCAGGCATTCTAGCATACGAGGAATATGCAAAAGTTAGAAAATTCAAAATACACCAATCAGAATGTCCTCTATTATTAATGGAACTCACCTACCACCAACGACTAGAATTGGAAGCACTTATAAATAAAGCATGGTTGGAGTAGGAGGAACAGATGAAGTTTTGAGAAAATTATTCAAAACCCTCTTAAGAGCATTTACTGATCTGAGCTAAACCTTCTGCAATCCTTTAAGAATCAAGAGCCTTGCATTCAAACCTTTCTCAATTTTTTAAAGGCTCTCAACTACCTTTGGGAAGATTATTTACTTCTGCATTCAACTTTTAGAAACCTTCCCTTGTGCTTATTGAGAAATTTTTGTGCTTAAACTTTTGATATTCATTTCTTGTAATGTTTCTTGAGCTAGCGGTGGAGACTAGAGTTAAGAAGAGCTGTGAGTATCTAAGTGCAGACAAGAGCTAGTTATTTGCTCCCCCTAGAGCTAGAATCTAGAAGAGTGCTAAAAGCACTATGAATAACTCCCTAAAGCCACAATCAATAAATGTCAGGGACACTTGTTTACTCCCCCTAGAGCTGAAATCTAAAAGCGTATCGAGGACACTTGTTTATGCCCCCTAGAG
>JAYJMB010006690.1:0-10813 GCA_036873735.1 Pouteria campechiana | reverse complement strand
TCACACACATCAATTACATATATATATATATATATATATATCAATCCATATCAAGAAATTCCATTCTCTTTCTCATAGAACCTTTGAGATCTGTTGCATCTCTTTCTGCTTTCTGGGCCTGTCACAAGTTAGAAAATGCTGTCAATTACAGGAAATGATAAGCAAAAAAGCCACTAAGCTAATCTTCAGAAGAAAAAGGACGTGCTAAATGCAAATGCCGGTAGCACTGATTGCCAAAGGATAAAGAATTCACCCCAGAACCAATGGAAATAGTCAACACCATAAAGCATACAGCCAGCCAGACAAATCAAGTTAATTTTTAGAACGAGTACAATTCCAGACAGACTTCTTCTCCTTCAGTGCTTTGACATGACATAAGTAGGCCCAAAATATAACCAACCATGTCAAATGAATCAGATAATGGCCAACATTGATATGAACAATAAACATCATGAGTCTCAGAATGGATATTCTAAATGTGTGTTTTAAAATGGCATAAGATCTACAAACTTTCCACAAGGAGAGGGGATGTTAACATGAACATACATCAACTCTTGACAAAAATGTTCACAAAACTAGCCATAATGGATGGCAACCCAGGCTTGTATCAACAATATAGGTTGGAATGATGGAGAGTGAGAGGCCTGTGCTTCATAATTACCATAGTGATTACCAGGTAACATTAAGAGCAACTCTTCAAAAGGGAAAAAGTGAAGGGGGCAGAAGACAAGAAAAAGCATACATGCATCCATGTCAAAGACCAGTCATACTACAATTAAATCAGTTCCATGCATCATGCCAGTTGACTAATTCAAAGATGTAAAAATCAGTGGCAAGCTTTGGAACCAATTCAAGTAAAAGAACATGAGCGCACAACAACATTTGAGCTTAACAGAATGCATTTTAGACAATAGAATGAGATACAAAAAGAATGCTAGTTAAGCAAAGATCTATAAGCAAAGCCAAACTTGTAATAGTGCTTACTCTTTTTATCTCTGCAGCTGAAACACGAGTCATGTGTGCAGGAAGCTCATCTTGCTCCAGAGCCTGCAATTTACAAAAAGAACTTTTCCTAAGTAAAACAAATTCACTACAGCAATCATTGGAGTAAAATAAAGCATAATATGTAGTTAGTTATCACTTTTGGGAGATTTTGGCAAGATTACAGCAGTGGCAGAGAACTGTTATAACTGTGTGGATGGGGAGAAGAGCCATACCAGTTCACCAATCAAAACAACATTCTCTCCACGAATAACATATAGACCTAGTGGAATATCACAATACATATCTCCAACAATCACCCGCTCACAGGCACCTTCAAGAACTGCATTGGCTGTAAAACATTAAACAAAAATAGAAAGTATTTACATAAATAAATGTCATCATAGCACCCTGTGAAAGAGACCTGAAGAAATAATGAGAAATGACATGAGTACCAAATTGATCAAAGGATCTGAGGACCCCCAACAGCTTTCTTCCATCTCGTAGTAAAACAAGAAGTTTCTCTGCAAAACAAGCAAAATCATCAACAGGAAGCCTCTTAAACCAGCAAGAATACCTTAAATACTTTTGCACAATAACGAATTTATTGGCAAGCTTGAGTATTATGCCAAGGCATGTCATAACGCACCCACAAACGGATGTTAATGCCTGCAAGGTTGTCCACTGTTTTGAAGCCAAATCTCTTTTTGACATTGCATTAAAATGCATTTCATAGACCTCATTTTGTTCCGTTTTTTCAGGAGCACAAAAACCCATTGATTTGGTCTTCAAGGACTAAATGAAAACACAGGCTGGCTCAAGCAGCATAAAAAAATGCTCCTTGAAGGTTTTTCTGATACCGGATCTTTTTAACTCAACCAAAATCTGTTTTATTATTTTCATGATAATAAAATATTTCGTAGCTTCATAAAATATATTTTGACATGGCTCCAATGTAACAATATGGAAGAAGACACTCTCCCAATACCGGCATGCATAGCACAAACATGGAGCAAGACTTCAGTGAACCAAACCAAGACAATGCTGTAAGCTATCCCATTTTGATTGAGCATGTTTGCAAGAGACCAGTGATAAACCATACTATAAAGTGATAATTGAAGCAAGATCCACTTGATTTCTCACAATCTCCACGAAACATGCATCATCAACCCAATGGTTTCATGAAGAGACTTGATGGTTAAACCATGACAAAAGAATGTCCAAATAACCACATTGAATCATGGATGATCATGACAATACAAGTTCCGCTCAGAGCAATTCATTCAAGCTACATTGGAGAACGAAAATTTACACCTCTAAATTGATTGATCGCTAAACTTGAAACAGAGAATTCATGTTTTCATCTACCTTCTCCTTGAAATTTTAGTATCCCTTGAAAGTGACTACAATTAGGGGTCCTTATTCTTTTTAGAAGATAATCGTGCTCAACAAGTTGAAAATTAGGTTTCCCTCTTCCTTGTAGAAGATAATGGTGCTCAAAAAGTTGAAAGTGGAGAAAGAATCCCAAAAGTCACCAAACAGCAAGCTCATGCAAAGTCTACCATCCAAAGTGCTCCCTCCTAGAAAGCAAAAAAACAAGGGGCCCATGGACATGACCCATATGGGCCTATCTGTTGCAACATTATTGATTTTGAATTGTGTCAGATTTACAGTTTCTTGGAGTACGAATTAAGCGAGCTGGACCACATAATGCATCATTCAAGCTCAACCAGCAAGTATAATCAAGACAGCTTCAGCTTGAATTGAGCCTGGCTTAGAAGCCTAATTTTAGGCTTGAGCTCATGCATAGTTCAGCCAACTTGGTTTATTTATTTTATGTGCTGTATGAAATATCATATATTCATACACACCAAGATGATCTGGAGTCAAGCCCAGCTATTAAGCCAACATGATAAGCTCCAGCTCCAGCTCAAGCTAGAGTTTTGGTTATTTGTTGGTCTACGAACCCAATTTCATGCTTGAGCTCAATTGTCATCAAGTTTTTCCAACTTGAGCTCGGGCCTTGTCAAGCTGGGCCAACCTGTCTCACAAGCCAGCTTGGATTGTTCACAGCCACAATGCAGCAGCCTAGAAAATGAAGACTACAAACAATTAGCATATCAAGTGTAAGGTTTTTTAAATTCCCCCCCTAAGATCGCACATGAACACCCTATGTTAGACATGCTGATGAATACACAACCATGCATAACTATTGAAAATATGCTTCCAGGTCATCCAAAGTATTCAACTATAGATCAGAAAATCAGAATAAAAATTATCATATGAAACCCATGCAAAGATCCTGTTTAACAGATAGGATCCAATCCACCTCTGTCCACAGTAAAGACAGACATTTGAGCATGCAAATCATTAGTTTAGATTCCATCTGCATACAGATTGGAGAGGCCAAGGTTCAGACATTCAATTAGCATATCGACCCAATTAATTTGCGAGGCATAGACATGTGGAATGCATGTGGCCTGCACTTTAACGACATGCCTTGAGAGTTCTTGACTTATAATTTTCATTTAGTATCTTATTTTTTTTATTGTGATTTTGGATCTCTATAATGGCTTATTTTCTCTCTCAGAAGTCAAAATATCAGATTTTCTATTGAATTTATGAAAATATTGGGTGGTCAAAATAGTACAACCCAGCAGACCTCTTGATCAGTCACTTTCTTTTGCAATTTTAGCTATAAATTGTAGGAAAGACCTCTCGATCAGTCTCCAACACTATTTGGAGGAACATAAATGACTGCACGGCTGAACAACAACACTAATGGACAACTTCATGTTGATGGTGATCACCTCATACACCAGGTTTATCACTCTGTGTTCAGCCTTGACCTCAAAGGTACACTGTACACTGATCCAAATCTTGGGTGCGATACATTAAGTTAAACAATGTAAAACTAGTAGAAAACATATAAATACATAGTTTCACCAGAGTTGTGGATAAGTTTTTAGATGCCATATATAAGTTATGGTGGGCTAATGGTTTGCATTCCATCTTAAATATTTCTTATGATATGGTCCAGGTGAGCATTGGACGAGCACAAATTTCAGTTATAAAGGTCAGCATGAGGAAAAAGGATTTTATGGATGGTGTGGAGACCAATGCCATGCACATGGTGCTTGGTTGTTTGTAGACACCCTTGCCATTTATTCCCAGAAATTCATTTTGCATTGCATCAAAAGTACTTGGAGACTATTTCAAAAGGCAGCTAGCAAAATTCCTTCTTCTTCATTCATGACAAGACCTGTCAATCTTTGACCAAGATGAAATAGAACCATGTATGCAATTCCATCAGATTGCTAAAGAAAGCCTCATTATCCTCCATTTACGTCATCTCATTGTTCTCCATCGTGTTCATTCAAGCTAAGTAGAATCAAGTGAAAGATTTTCTACTCTCCTGGGGAAGAGGAGAGCTAACCGAAATCAAGCTCAATGCAAGCAGCAAATCAACTTCTGACAAGGGCAACATGAGACAAAAAACCTATGCATACTACCATAACAGCATTATGAGGACCTCGGCCCCAAGTACTTTTCTCCAGAAGTGGGACAAGTCCAAACTGTTAAGACTATGGACCTTAGCTTGATGGCCATATCTACTCATTTTATCAGCCATCCATTTGCAGCCACCTAACATTGAGACTGCTTTCAGCTCAGACCTATTTGTAGTAGGCCTGCTATTAGACGTGTGAAAAATTAAAATCCATTTCTTTGGAGACAGCTTATGCTGGTGCTAAGCAGCATATAATTCTTTAATAGGTAGATAATGACAACATGATCAATTAAAATGCAGATATGTAAAATAATCAAGCATTAGATTTTCCTTTAAAATATGCTCATTCTTTCAACAAACAATCGTAACACTTAAAAAATGTTCATCAGGCATGCATCAAAATCAAGAAAAATTGGAAGTATGAGATATTTCAATTGTAAATCTATTCGATGCAACCTGAAAGTGCATTGAAAAGAGATGCACAAAGTCACTGCAATTTAGTGCAGATGCAATCAGGGAAACATGTTAACCTTACCACAACAGCAAAATTTACTCAAAAAAGCCTCAGGACAGCTGAAAGAAATACAGTAACGAATAAATTACAAACTAGAGAAAAGAGCTTACTGTCGAGATAGCTCGCAAGAGATGTGGAAAGGAAGATATCTTCCGGGCCTGCCCAAGACATTAAATTCTTCTTCTTCTAAGCTTTTCGGACACTTAAAACTTGCCGAAAAATCTACCAAAACCCTGCCAAATGGCATTGGCAGTTCAAACACCTCTCCCAGTTGCCCCCCTCCACCACTCTTTCGGCTTCAACCCCTAATTTGATAAATCCTAAATCCAAACGAAATCCCAAATTTTCAATAAAAAGCCCTTCCAAATAAACCCCAATTCACTAGGGAAAAAGGAACGCTTCCCTGAATAGCCTCAACTTAAGAAAGAGAAAAGAATCCTGATTTCACCGGAAAGTCTTCAAAAAAACAAAACCAAATACCAAGGAAACCTCGCCCAAAACCCTATTTTTAACAGCAAAATACACAAGAACGCAAATCGAAACGACAGAGACGAAAACGAATTTTTACGATCTGGAAGAATTCAGGAAGGCTGAGATCCAAACACGCCGGAGAAATTGGGAAGAAAAGATGGGATCTTTGGGCCAATTTCTAGGGTTTCTTTTCGATTGGATCTTTGGGTCGATTTCTAGGGTTTCCGTATCGGAGCCTGCAGCTTATTCTCTCTGGAAAGTGGAAGCCACCTTATTCTTGACTCCAGAGAGAGGTAGGGAGAGAGGCCGGGAGGGTTTGACCGGTGGGGAAGCCTAGATCTACAGGAGGTCGTATATCATGTCTTCCACTCTACCTGCGCTGCTGAGGTTCCAATGTTAGTCTTTTCACATTCCAACGTAATGGTGGTGGCCCAATCCATCTTTCTTGTGAAGTTCACCTATAGCAATCTACACCGGCCAAGCTGTGGACCTAACAAAATATGCTTGAGATTTTTATCCCTGGAAATTAGGCAGGCACGTAAAATTCCCGAAATCACTCGTAAGGCAGTGCTTTCTCGTTTGAATGCGTTGCTGTGAAAAATCGCCAGTCCAGCCTTCCATTTACACCCCATTAAAGGTTTCAAGTACTCTAGAAAGTTCAATTGCAATTCAACAAGCGTTTGGTTGATTTCAGAAAAGTTCTGTTTCGAGAATTATAGTAAAAAAAAAATTCCAAGGAATGATTCCATATACGCCTTCCATAACAACGAGTACGTCCTTTTATTGTCCATTTATACTTTCAATCATTATTTTTTAATCTAATTTAATTTAAAAATAATTTCAGGGAACGGTTCCTTTGAAGTTTTAAAAGAAATTTTTTTTTGGCTAATATGAATAGTTAAATGAAATTCAATATTTCTATCTTCAATATTATTGATTTATTTAGAAATCTAAAAACGATCTAAATAAAGCACTTAGTCTAATGCTCACCCACGGAGGGGGAGCCATAAAGAGAAAGAAAAAAAAAAGAAAGAGAAGAGACTGAAGTTTTCGTTCGACCACACAGGAAGAAAAGAAAAAAGAGATTTCGAGGTAAGTAGGTTTTATTTGGTTTTTAGTCAATCTAATTTTTGTAAAAGTTATATTTTGCATATATTATGCTAGCATGAGAATTTTGAGGTAAAATTATTGTTTAATTGATGAAATTTTCTATCCATCAAAAATAAAAATTTTATTAAATTTTATATAGTTGAAAATTTTTAATATTGCATATATATCTTAAAATATACTTCTCATGATATACAACAAATCCTACGATTCTAATTCAAGAAATATAATATATATGCTTTTATAAATGGAAAAAGGAAAAAAAATTGAAATGGAGGTAGACGTTATGAATAGTAATTATGAATAATATACGTGAATAGTAAATAGTGAATACTGAACCTGAGCATTGCGCGTCAATAATGGATATAAATAGTTATTTGATAATGTAAAAGTTATCAAATAAATATTTATATATCATTGTAAAAGTTAAACTTTTCATACACCCATGATTCAATCATTAAAAACCATACCAATGAATGGTCATAATTTATATACATTAAATATATGCAAATCAATGATCCAAATCGTTCCTTAGACAGAACATTAATTCATATATGTATGCATCTCCCTACTTACCTATTGTGATGATCCACAAAGATGAAAAAAAAGAATTTCTTCCTCCCATGGTAATTGCACAACATCTCTGCCTTCCAATGTCTCTACCTTACCTCTTCTCTCTCTGATTTCACCATTTCCATTTCGTTGCTCCCTCCTCTTCTTATAAAAAAAAACATTGTTACCCATGCACCAAAATTAGTTTATGCATGGTACGACCGCCTACCCTACCGACAGAGGGTGATTTTTGACTTTTTATATGGTGTTTTCACACTAGGCTATTATATCCTCCCTTCCATTTCGTTGCTCTCTCCTCTTCTTATTAAAAAAACATTGTTACCCATGCACCAAAATTAGTTTATGGATGGTACGACCACCTACCCTACCGACATAGGGTGATTTTTGACTTTTTATATAGTGTTTTCACGCCAGGCTATTATATCCTCCCTACCTTATAAAAGTTTCATTCTCGGAACTTACTATACTATTGAAGGAAAAGACAAAGCAGGGTAAATCTTTCTCATATCTTTTTCAAGCTCCCATGTGGTCGAACTGACCATTCTTGATATGTCAGGTCCTCCTCAAACTGAAATTATTCTACTCACAAAACATAAGAATGATTTGTTATATACTTCTTTGACTCCAGACAATGATGGTAGTAAGACCAATTGATATGAAATTCCGCTAATAAATTTTAAAATCTCAAACAGCCCGATATAATAAGGACTCAGCTTTCCTTTTACCCTGAATCTCATAAATCCACAGGTAGGTGAAACCTTCAAAAATATATGCTTTCAAACTGCAAATTGAAGATCTCAACATTTTTCATCTACATATTTCTTGTCTGTCCTATGCAATTATCAGATGTTGTTTGATTATCCTTACTATATCTGCAACTTGTAGTATTAATTCAACTGTTAACAACTTTTTCTTACCAACCTCATTCTAATATAGAGGTATGCGATATTTCTTACCATATAAGGCTTCGAAAGGAGTTATATCAATGCTTGCCTGATAACTATTATTATAGGTAAATTCTGCCAATGACAAATGACGATCCCGACATCCTCTAAAATCCAAGACATAACCGCATAACATATCTTTTAGGATCTAAATCATCCTCTCAAACCATCACTCTATGGGTGATAAGCTGAGCTTAGGTATAACTGTGTCTCCATCACTTTTTGCATGCTCTTTTAGAAATCTGAGACAAATCAGGGATCTTTGTCTGATACTATTGAGATAGGTATACCATGCAATCTAATGATTTTTTGTATATGCAACTCTGTCATCTGTTCTTCATTGGAGGTCATCTAGTATGACAAGAAATGGGCCGACATAGTAAATCGATCCATAATTACCCAGATTGCATCGCAACATGTCTGAGTACAAGGTAAGGCAGTACCAAATCCATAGTAATATGTTCTCACTTCCACTCAGGAACCTTTAAAGGCTCAATAAACCTACTGGCCTCTGGTGATTTATCTTAACTTGCTGACATACTAAACACTAAGTCACGAAGTAAGAAAATTTTCTTTTCATGTTATTCCATCAAAAGATTCCCTTAAGGTCTCTATACATCTTAGTACTACTTGGATGTATGGAAAACCTTGACTGATGTATTTTTTTTAGGATCTCTCTTCGAAGGCTGTCCACACTAGGCACTACCAATTTTTTGTAGAACAATAATGTACCATCAGGTCCATAATAAAATTCAGTTGGCTTTTCTCGATCCAGTTTGTCACAAACCTCCCAAATAAATGGATCCTGTTTCTTAGATGCCTTAATCCAATCAACGAGTATTGGCTTAATCTGTAAGGCATATAACTGTTTCATTTTTGTTGGTGGTAACATCTCAAGCCACAACCTTTTCATTTAATGGATCAACCGCATTTGATTTATGATTAGAGTTGCCACACCTGAATGAGACTTACAACTCAAAGCATCTGCTACTATATTAGCTTTATCAGAATGATAATAAATGGTGATGTTGTAATTTTTTAACAGCTCTAACCATCTTCTTTGTCTGATATTCAGCTTTTTCTAGGAGAAAATATACTTGAGGCTTTGGTGGTCAGTGGAAATCTTTGTCTTTTCACCATACAAATAATGCCACCAAATATTTAAAGCAAATACCATCGCCACAAGTTCTAAGTCATATGTAGGATAGTTCTACTCATACAACTTTAATTAATATGAAGCATATGTTATTACCCTATCATTCTACATGAGGACCATTCCTGGAAGCATCGCTATAAATCATAAAATTAGCCTCACTGTCTGGTAAAGCCAATACAGGAGCTATGGTTAAACGATTCTTCAACTCCTGAAAACTCCTCTCACATTCATCAGTTTACACAAATTTTACATTTTTATTTGTTAATCGTGTTAATAGAACCACGATAGAAAAGAAATAAATTCCACGAACCATCTATAATAACCAGCCATTCCCAGGAAGCTACGGACTTTTGCCATAGTAGTAAGTCTCACCTAATTTATAATGGTTTCAATCTTCTTTGGATCTATGGAAATCCCTTCACCACTGATTACATGCCCAAAGAAAGAAATGCGATCAAACCAAAACTCAAATTTCTTTAGCTTGACATACAATATATTATCCTTTAGGACTTATAATACTAACCTCAACTATCTTACATGCTCTTCCTGATCTTCTGAATAAATCAGAATGCCAATAATAAATATGACCACACGCTGATCTAAGAATTGACAGAATACTTGGTTAAGTCCATGAAAGTTTTTGGGGCATTCGTCAGTCCGAATGAAATTACTAAAAATTCATAGTAACCATACCGAGTATGAAATGCAGTCTTTAGTATGTCTTCCTCCTTAATTTTCAATTGGATAATAGCTAGATCGAAGGTCAATTTTTGAAAAGATAGTCAATTTGTGCAATTAGTTGAATAAATCATCGATGCGAGGAAGATGATAATTATTCTTAATAGTTACCTTGTTTAATTCTTGGTAGTCTATGCATAGTTTAAGGTTATTATCCTTCTTTCAGATAAAAAGAAATGGAGCTCTACATGATGATACACTAGGACGAATAAATCTTAGGTCAAACAATTTTTGCAACTGCTCTTTCAGTTCTCTCAACTCTGCTGGGGTCATAAGATAAAGTTTCTTAGAGATTGAACTCGTCCTAAGAACTAAGTCAATAGTAAATTCAATTTCTCTATCTGAAGGTAATCCGGATAGCTCATCTGGAAAGACATTTGGAAATTCTCACGCCACAGGAATATATTCAAGCTTCAATGCCTTCCCATCAACTAATGTAGTTGCCACTAGAAAGCCCCATTGTCCTTGTTTTAATATCTTCACAGCATGAACAGCCGGCCCTGAGTGAAACACCTCTCTTTGATTTCCTTGGAAGATAAATTCAATCTGATCCGCTGAATGAATCCTAACCCTTTGCTTTTGGCAGTCTATACTGACCACTCATCTACTTATCTAGTCCATGCTCAAGATAACATCTAAATATTTCATTGACATGATTAAAATCAACTAACATTACTATCCCTTCTATTTCAGTAGGACAAGATAAATATACATGATCTATAACTAGGTGTTCGACGCGGTCCAGGAGAGCGCGCTCAAGAAGTCAGATCAGGCATAGTAAATAATGAGGAAGAAACGAAATGCGAACGGAACGTCATGAC
>JAYJMB010006689.1:0-10813 GCA_036873735.1 Pouteria campechiana | reverse complement strand
AGTGGGACCCACAGAGATTGGGCACGATTTGGGAGTCTCAGTTCTTTCATTTCGCGCTTACGTCTGCCGGTGGCGCGGTAAGATGTTCATGTTGAGTACGCAGCAAAGCTAGTGCAGCGGTAAAATCTTGGAATTCATTGCATCAGTACGGTGAGACACCGAGACGTGAATTCGACTTCAAAAGAGCCGAGCTGGGCGAGTTCCTGAGAGGCGGAAGTTGTAAGTTTCAGGTCCTCACGTGGGTCACGAGCCGCGGAGCAGATGAGTACAAATTGGAGGATTTCCTTATCTGGGATGACGGTGGCGATGATACGCTGGCAATCAAAACCGCCCCGGTGCAGACTTGTCGCACAAGAGAAACGAGCTGTCCAACTTCTAGTTTAAAATGTATCTCGAAGAGAATATGCTTCGTTTGCTCGTCCGCTTATCAGCTCCCCAACGGATTCCATGGATAGGAAAGCAAACATGTGCCGGGAGATCCACGCATCCGCGTCTGCGTATGAGGGAACGCCGCCCGAGTATCATCCTGGTGGATTTGCCGATTCTTTGGGGTGACCAAATGTATGGATGGGATGCTTTTCGATGTTGACGCTTTGTTTCCGAAGGCGGCTAACGCTTGTCAAATGCCTGAAGGCAGCCATGGCCTCGAAGTATTCCACCACAATTCTCAAAATGGTGGCTACCAGCCATTTTTCTTACTGAATGTTTCATACATTAATGAGTTAAAACAGGTGTGATTTTTGTATTTCTTATCCATGAAATCTGAATGGTGGCACCGTCCAAAAATGGACGATAAAACATAGGTTATTAATTTTCGTTTTTAGTTAACGCCTTCATGCGCTCGCTGCCAAAACAGCGAATCGAGTGTCACTGTGTCAGGAGGTCATGGACTCATGGTAATTAATCTTCGTTGCTGATTCCATGCGGAGGTCGCAGCAGAAAGGTGTTTAATGCAGTTATGGGAGCGAATTGCGTGCCGAATTCAGACCGTTGGTTTATTTTTCATCTTAACCGTTAATCCGATGCTCTACGACCTGATATACAGTCTGGCCCACCGTGACATGAAAGTCACGTTAAATACGTCTATCGTCTACAACATTAGGATGAAGACGCAATTGAATTTGGGATTTGTTTTTGGTCGGTTCTAGCAACAGAGCGGATACAAAGGAGACGTCATAGCGGATATTGCAATGTTACAAAACTTTTCAATTCTTCCCAAGTTCTACTGGGGATTCCGACGGGGGTCGATTGTTTTGTTGGTCGCCCATTTATGTGAGCTAGGGATGCCTACATGCGGCTATTTATGTCATCTGTCTGTTTTGCTGCTTTCTGAAACTGATAACATCTCACCTCTGCCACATGTGGAACAGATGGAGAGGAATCCCCTGACCTGGCACGACGCTTGTTGCCTTTTCTCACGTGAAATTTATTCTATTTATTGGATCATGTTTCTGCTATTGATTACAAGTATGCAAAGTAGATTTGACAATGAATAAACTTCAAACGTTATTCTCAGTCATGCCATAGGCCTTTGTTCTTCCTCTAAGCTGTTTATTGTGTGTAAGTGTCACAGGTATTTATTCTTTGTAATTTGAAACAACACAGTCGCCTTACATTAATCCAAAATTTTTAATCTTTCGATAAAGGAAATTGTGTAGATTTATAATCAGTCACCCAACTTCAACACAATGTATTTATTACCTGCATATCATCACAATGTATTTATTACCTGCATATCATCACAATGTATTTATTACCTGCATATCATATTAGCGTTAAGTGCTCCACCGAGGGATCCACTTTGAAAAGGGTAGATGGTAAGCCACTATTTTGACATGACTAGTGTTTATCTTGAGTAAGCCTACGGCCGTCAGAAGTCCTTGTAGCATGTAGAGATTATCTTATATTTTTGAATTATGATTTGATTATCCTATATTCTTAAGTTGCAGTTTTCTAATCATATGGGATGTTTATGGTGCCGTGAAAGAAGTCCACAATGTATTCAATTCACGTCTCTAATATTAATGTTCAAAACCTGGATGTATTCTCATTTGCCTTGTGTTGGATCATAAATCTAACGTTGGGATCAAATGGATGGATCAAATTTTTCATTACCACAAGGATCAAAATCTATTGGTCGTAAATAGATATTTAAAACTAAGAGGGTTTTGAAAAACAATGTGAATAAGTACATAGCTCATCTTGTTACAAAAGGCTTTACAAAGAAAAAAGGCATCGACTATAAAGAGACTTTCTCTCCGGTTTCTTTAAAAGACTCTTTCAAAACTATAATAATATTGGTGGAGCATTTCAATCTTGAGTTACATCAGATAGATGTAAAGACGATATTTCTAAATGACAATATTAATGAAATGATTTATATAGTGCAGCAAAAAAACTCTATATTTGGAGATTAAAAGAATACTATTTACAAACTCAAGAAATCCATCTATGGGCTCAAACTAAGCATCTCGACAATAGTATTTCAAGTTTTATTAAGTAATCATCTCATTTAGCTTTGAGATGAATTTGGTTGATGATTATGTATATAATAAGTTTTGTAAAAACAAGTATATTTTTCTGATTCTATATATCGATAACATTTTACTTGTCAACAATGATAGAAGCTTATTGCACGAAACCAAGAGATTTTTACCTAAGAATTTTGATATAAAAATCTTGGTAACACCTCTTTTATATTAGGCATTCACATACATTAGGATTACTCGGTATTCTTGGATTATCACAAAAGGGCTATATCGAAAAGGTTCTTAAAAAATAAGTCATGCAGGATTGTAAACTAGGTGATACTCATGTGACTAAGGAAGACAAGTTTAGTCTCAATTAGTACTCAAAAAATGATTTTGAGAAAAATAAAATACAAAAGATTCTTTATACATCAATAATAAGAAGTCTGATATATGCTTAAGTTTGTACGCATCCGGATATTACGTACATCACTGGGATATTGGGAAGATATTTAAGTAATCCAAGAGTAAACCATTGGAAAGCAATCAAACGAGTCTTACAGTACTTATAGAGAATAAAAGAGTACATACTTACATATTGGAGGTCGGATCAGCTTGAGATCGTTGGGTATACTGACTTCGATCATCCTGAATACCAAGATAGTTTAAAATTTATATCGGATTATATCTACTTACTAGCTGGGGATGCTATATCTTAAAAGAGTGTTAAACAGTCTCTTGTAGTGGCGTATATTGTGAATGACATTGAAAGACTACTCAAATTATTTTGTGATAATAAGTTTGCAATTCTATATTCCAACAACGACAGGAACACAATGAAGTCAAAGTTTATAAATATCAAATTCCTAATCGTTAAAAAAAGTTCAAAATGGACAATTGTCTATGGAGCACATCAGAACAAATTCCAAGGTTATAGATCCGTTTACTAAAGAATTGGCACCAAAAGCGTTTCATGAGCACATTGCTTGTATTGGAATCATGTTAATTCAGCATATTCAATGTTAATGGGGTTTATAATTTTTTATGCTTTTTTGACATAAACACCTTTTCAATTATTTTAGTTTATGGATATTTTGAGGTTATTTATGCAAAAATAAAGTTTTTGTTATTTACACTCTAATTTTGGCATAGTTTGATCTCATTAAGGTTTAAGGAGACTGGTTAAAAATAGGCATATTAAGAGCACATTGTATGAAATTTTTATTTTACGCATTCACATCATGATCCATGTCATTTAGTTGTATTGGCATATGTGACCACAGATGGGTTGAGTTATAATAGATGAAATAAAGGCTTCTTTGATCGTATGTTGGTATGATTAATGTACCAGATTGGTTATAGATATATTTCGATAATAATAGCAAAGTTGAGCTCATACGGTTATTTTTTGCAATACATAATTATAAAGTTACCATATAGCCCAAATGAGAGATTGTTGGATCATAAATCAGACGTTAGACTTATATGTAAATAATTATGTATTATAGACTATTGTATAAAAATAGTGATCTATTAAGGTTTGATTAATTTGGGCTTTGATATATCTAATAGGGTGTGGGCCTTCACTGCGCAGAGAATTAAGAGTAATTTCTATTTTTATGATGAGCTAAAATAGAAATATGAAAAGATAATGCGTAAGTTATCTATGTATAGTGGTTATGGTCCCTAGGTCATATCTGACTTCTATTCTTTTTGGCATCTCATTATTAGAGAGAGAAAACTGAAAGAACAGCTAAAGAGTTCTCTTAGGAAAAACATATTGATCTAAAAGTCCAACCGCATAGCTCTAAATAACAACTGGTCATTATCAATTTAGGTACACTTCCTCTTATTTGTTTGTTAATTCTTGATGATGCAACGTGAATGTTCTTTGATTTATATGATGGGCTTTTCAAAAGGATTATTCCAACACCTTGATGCAAAATAACTTAAGCATTGTATATGGTTTTTCTTTACAGAGCATGTTAGGATCCATGACTTCACACTACTCATGTATGGGCTATTGTCAAGATTCTCACATTGCTCATATGGGGTGATGTGTGAATTATATAGCTTTAAATTCCCTCCCCTCAACAACTAATTTTTGGGGTGAGTTCTCCCAATGTTATATTAGTAGTATCAAAGCTGGCCGTCATAACTTTCGGTTGCCATCATTCAAAGCAGGCAGTAACTTCAGTGTTGCAATTTTCGCTCGAGAATAGGTCTAGTGCAAACCCATATGGCAATGCCAATATTATAGCATTTGCTAGGGACTAGGTTTAGTGCAAAGCCACAAGGCAATGATGCTGATATTGCAGTATTTGCTCAGCCTAGGTTCAATGCAAAGCCTACAATGATGTTGGAATTACAAGGTTTACCCAAAACTAGGCTTAGTGTAAAGCAAGCCAAGATGGGTTGGGTGCTTCGAAGCATGGTGGAATATTAGGATGATAGGATCCATGATTCCAAACTACTCATATATCAAGGGGTGGCATGAGGATTACCACGCTGCTTATATGGGGGTGATGTGTGAGTTATATAATCTTAGATTCCTTCCCCATAATGCTAACTTTTGTAAGTGAGTTTTCCTAAGGTTATAGAACATAACAATTGCATTTAGCATTTTACTTGGTCAATAATAATAGCAAAAACATATGTGATGATCCTTTCAAGAAATAACTTTTTATAGGGAGCCTTTCAAAGTCAATGTTAGATGCATGGTGAAAGAGTTCCTAAACTATAACATCACCCTCTCTTTAGTCATAAAAAGTGCCATTTAGGACAAAACCATTAGATTTTGTAATAGAGTTAAAACAAATAGTATCTTATATATTTTAGGCAAACCACGCATAATAAATGATATCAAAACGCTATCATGGCCACTATCATGTAAGATTATGGTGAGAGGTGGGATACAACCTTGAGTGTCCACCCAATTTGCTAAGAGGACAATTGCACTAGCAAGAATGGTGTCATCAGCATGATGTGCCCAAAGGGGCCTTCAAAACCCCACATCAACTGTATCTTAGAAAATTGTCAAGCTAATAGCCCACTCAGCTATTGAATGTATGGTGTGCCTTTGGGATAAGATGATATGACTCTAGAACAATACTTCTTAGTGCCTGTTTAGCCTTGCATTTTGGGAGCTCTAAAGTACTTTTCGTTGCCAAAATGTGTTTATGTTTTTATACATGTCTGTTTAGCTAAAACATTTATATATTTTTTAAAACTATAAAAGCCAATTTTTGGCTTTTACATTAACGCTTTGATTCGGAGCTTTTACAAAAAACTCTATATATAAATGAGCTAAAATTTTGCCCCCATGCCAAATAGGCCTTTATCCAATGTAGTAGGCAATCTATAACAAGGATCACTTAATTAAAGATATTTAAATGACCTAATAATTACAACATAATTTGCCTAAAATTACTTAAGTAATTAATGGAAATTTGAAAGTCTATAAGAACACCTAAGGAACCCAAGGAAGAGAAAGAGGTGGACGAAAGTCAAGATCTTATTTTGAAACTTTTTTTATATTTTTAGTAAACTTTTTTGTATTGTTAGTAATAAATCATTGCGTCACTAGAATCGATCTGTCAGTTCCACCAAAGAATTTTAGTGGGCATAGCATATTCTCCAAAGTCTTGACATAAAAAATTTTAATGATTTTGGCATGCAAGGAAATAAAAAGTTAAGCCTGTGTTTAGTTTAGTTGGACCTTATAATGAGATAGCTATAAAAAAGAAAAAAAAAGCTATGATTGTGAAAAACTAAACTTATTGTGCATAGGTGAATATTTTAAGAACTTCTTAATAAACACACCATAAATCATTTTTATTAAAGTAGTGGCAAACTTTCAAAACACAAAAAAAGATATATTGGAAAAAAGAAAAGTAATATAATAGAGAATAATGATTAAAAAGTGAATAAAGATAAATTTGATAATTTTTTTCATAGAAAGATATAAAATAATGATTAGAAATATAAACAATAATAGAAAAAAGAGGATTATTAGATAATTATTAAATCATACAAAAACTTATATAAAAATGAATAGGAAAAGGTTGAAAGATTTCCATTTTTTTTCAAATTACCAAACATAACCTAAGAGGAAAAAAAATCTCAAAACCTACAATACACCTAAAATCGTTACTTAAAGATAAAAGCAAAGAAAGAAGATCCACCAAATAAAAACCATAATCTGTTCCTCTTATGTTCAAATGGCATTTGGATTGTGTACAAAGCTATCATTACTTGTGGAAAGCTATTATTGGGGGTTACGTATCTCCAAAAACTATTGTGTTGCATCAGGACATGGACGGCTAAACCCCTAGAGATGACTCTTTGTCTGTCAATGGCTGATAAATGCAGTTTAAATATAAATAATAAATACTTTGTTTGTTTATCTATCTATCCAACATAACGGTCTCATTTTTGCTTGTCATTACTTATCATCATTTATTTACTTTATCTTTATTCATTTTATGATATAAATTATAATCTCTATTTTACTTCCATTATTTATATTTTATTTTCATTTTATTTTACATTTTCACCGTCCAAACACATTTGTATTTCACTTGCAAGGGTTCTTAGTTGTCCAACTGTGTCAGCATTAGCTTTCAAAACATCATTTTTGGCTTTTTCCACCGCAAGGAACCCAACATGATGAAATAGTCAATGATGCTGTCGTGCACTGTTTGGGCATGTCAGATATCATGCATCGCTATTAATTGGATTATAACCTTTATATTGAGAAATTTCCATCCGTGCCCACGGTGCCCATATTGTCTCTTTTTCAAAATTCGTGCCCAAGCTTTCAGTCTCCTTTCTAAATCAGTTTCAGCCCTCGCTAGACCTCACCAGATAAATATTTTCTAAATAACGATAACCATAATGCCCCTCATGAGGTCGGATTTGAGTTTCCTACTAGGGGCTAGAATCATTGCTCATGCACCTCTCATTTCTCCCTTCTTCCTCCTTCATGCACCTCCTCTAGCATTGTGTTTCTCCTTCCCAAACTAGCAAGCTAAGCCTTAAGCGCACTTTGCTCTTGGGAGAGAAAAAAACACCATCATCAACAGCTCCTTTCTCTGCCTCATAAAGCGCGACTTGCTTGTCTCTCTCCATGAACTCCTCCCACAGAACCATTTCTATCTCGCTCTCAAGGTAATCTCTCTCTCTCTCATAGAAAGGGAAGCCCTCCTTGATAAAAGGGAGCAGGAGTTGCTCATTTCCAAGAAAAGATGGGTGGCAAGGCACATGTAAGCTTTTATTTTATTTAGAGATAACATTGATTTTCCTTTCCTTTTGTCAAATGAGTAGGGTCTCTCCGAAATTTATGTATTGTAAGATTAAGGATATGTCACTTTTGTTGTTTAGTGGATGAAGAGTCTAATTGCTCTACATGTGTGGCAATTGTCAAATTCGCCTCCATAGTAACTGTTATCAAATATGTGTAGAATCTATGAATAACATTTCTTTATATTATCTTCTACTATGGTTTCACTTGTGGGCATTCTCATTCCATCAGCAACAGTTTCAAATGCAAATTTCTCCTACATGGGTGGTGACCAGCTTCAATGGTTGGAGAATACAGATATTTATATCTTAATACCTAGTCCTGACTCCTGAGAGTTGTTTTAATTCTACAATTGCTCTGACAATTAACTTTAACCCAAGAAGTATTTCATGTTCTTTCCTTGTAGTTATTTGGCAACTAAGATAGATATAGTCCTTGTAGTTATATTGCTAATTCGAATGAAGCGGATCTAGCTGATTCATTTTTGTCCAAGTTCATCTAGCTAAACATACAAAATTTGTTATGGTTGGAAAAGATCAGGCAGGTATTGCTTGGGTCTTTCATGTAGGTGCTCAGATTGTAGATTCAAATGACAATTCTGTCAGCATTGATGTTTCCATCAACCTGACCCATTTTTGGACATAATGCTAGAGTTTGCGTCTGTTATATAACTGATTCTGTATTGTTCTAGTTGACATTGTTTTTAAATCATTTGCCTCATTTTTTTATTAGATCCAATGTTATTTTTGCTCTAATTCGAAATAGGAAATTGAATATGTTTTCCGGCTAGACCAGAAATCAACAGAAATAATAGCTTTGGTACCATGTAAAAGCTATTTTGAATTTTCTTAATAGGAGATGTTAAATTATTTTATATATTCATGCTTCCCCCACCTTCACACAATGACAAACATTATAGGTTTCAGGAACAAGATTTCAAGAAATAAACCATGATTAGCTAAAAAAACATGCAGATAGTAGTTCTTATTATTGATTTAAAAGCAAAAAATGCATTGTAGAGATTTTCAAAAATGAAATATTGAACTCCTCAGATGAGTGGATATCAAGCCCACGTCATGATGACACCCGAAATCCATATTTCACTAACTACCTAAAATGGTTTACTGTAGCAAATTCACATTTGCGTAACAAACCTATGAATGAATGAATATTCAATTGCTTTAAAAGGAAATGAGCAGTGATTCTTTAGCATGTTGAAAACATGCCTACGAACATCAGGTTGAGGTGGCATTTATACTAGATTGCTTAGATTTTAAGGAGACTTATGCTATTTGGGAAAAAAATAGGTAAATAATAAATAAAGAGTTTAGAAGGAAAAGTTATCTATAAATCACGATGATGATAAAATTCAGTTTTAGTCATATTTAGCATAGCTAGATTAGTTACAAACTGAGATAGATATTATCCTTGCAAGAGGCATCATATATCAGCAATTTTTGGAAATTATAGAGGAAGATTTTGAAAATTTATTCAATATAAAATTTTTTATTTTTTTCTTATCTTTCCAACACAAAAAGAATCATCTAATTCAGAGTTTGTATGAGAAAATTATAGCTAAAATATTACAATTGTCTTTGAAAATTCTTATAACTCTGAAGCAAAGAAGTTACCTCCAAAGCAATGAAGTTGCCTCCAAAATAAAGAAGTTAACTTCGAAGTACTCAAAAATTGAAGATTGACTGGCTCCAAAGTACCTATCCTCCGACTCCGAAGTGGTTAACACAAACGTCTCTAAAGCAAAGAAGTTGCTTTCGAAACAGAAAGCATCATTTTAAGGATATTTTTGGCATAGATTAAGATTGATTCATAAAAAGTAGTCAATATAATATTTTTATCCCTTGTTCTTATCTATCCAAAAAATTAAGAATCATATAATTATGAATTCATATGAGGAATTTGCATCCAAAATATTGCAACTCTCTTCGGAGGCACCGAAACAGGGACTTTTGATGTACAAAGGTGTGAGTTTAGGGCACCGCGACTCAATATATAGGATGATTTAGGAAAATTAATCAACATAAAAGTTTTACTTTTTATTTTTATCTTTTCCATGCAAAAAAAAATCATCCAATTTAGAGTTTGTATAAGAAAATTATGACCAAAATACTACAATTATCTATAAAAATTCACATGACTCTGAAGCAAAGAAGTTGCCTCTGAAGCGATGAAGTTGTCTCCGATGTGAAGAAGTTGGCTTCGAAGTACTCAAAAACTAAAGATTGACAAACTCCAAAGTGCCCATCCTCTGACTCCGAAGTGGTCAATACAAATGCCTCTGAAGCAAAGAAGTTGCCCCTGAAACTAAAGGCATCATTTTGAGACTTTTTTTTTTTTGCACAGATTAAGATTGATTCATAAAAAGTCATCAACATAGTAGTTTTATCCCTTGTTCTTATCTATCTAAAAAATCAAGAATCATATGATTTTTGCCCATGCACTTGCTCATTCTGGACATCACACAATTCTCATCTTCCACTTAAAATGCAAGCCTTCTTGCCTGTAAGAATCCGTATATTCATTACCACAGTCACATACACATCTATATCACATTTTTTTCTTTTCTTTCCCCTTCTTAAAAGGCCTGACATTTGAAAATTTTTAAATATATTCAATAAATCACATTTATCGTCCAAGTTTTCATATTGCTCCTATGATATACCATGTGGAATCATATAGTGTAATTTCATCTTATTTTATTTTTTAGGATGTTAATTTTTCTCTCAATTTCATAAACTAAGTCTCGGATTGTGACTAACTCTTCCTCCACTATTATGATTTATCTTTGGTCACTACTGTAAGTTATACTCCCACATGAACTATTCCACTGAAATACCCCCCTCGTAGTGAATGCACAATCTTATACATTCTACCATCAGAGTTAAAACCTACAAGAAAAAGATATTTCAACTTAGAAATCTTTTACTTCTGCATTCATAATAGCTAAAATGATATAGAAAAGTTTGCTCCCATGCATCCCTCTTCTTGTTCAGACTCATTTAAAAACTTGACAGCTTAAGAAGCT
>JAYJMB010006688.1:0-10819 GCA_036873735.1 Pouteria campechiana | reverse complement strand
GAGAGAGAGAGAGAGAGCGAGAGAGAGAGTTTGATAGGAATTTGATATGAAATAATTGTTTAAATAATGAAATATTCCTGCCTATTTAAAATATAAATTTTATCAAATTTTTATGTAATTAGTAGAATTTAATATTACATATGGGTCATAAAATGAAGCTCTCTTAGTGTAGAACACATCTTAAGTTTAGATTTATGAAATAATATGTATATATGTGATTATTAAAGAAAATTAAAAAAAAGTTTGAAAAGGGACGCGATCAACTCTGACAGTGTCCAAATGAAAATTACTGTACAAAAGAAAATAAATTCATATGTGATGATGTACCTCATATTTTCAAGATATGAACCATTAGAAGTATTCTAAATAATAATATTACCCTATTGTTGAAATTTGGTGTTAAAATAATTTTATTTGATTAGTTAAATTTGATGAATTGTGAAAAATAAAAAATTTATTAAATTTAGAATTTTTGGACCATAGATTGTATGTGGACCATACTAAATGATCAAAGTATTTCTTGGACAACTTAGAAACTAATTTCTAAAGTTATAAAATTTAAATAACCATCAAAAATTAAATTTTTAATAAAAAAATCAAAAAAAGGACTAACGTCCTTAATGAAAACCTGCTAGTAGCGTTGCTGCCTAGGTTCATGATGGGCTAGCCCAGTGTGCTAGCGACCGGGCTCCAAACTAGTGCCTGACAGGTAGGGGTGCAATTCGGGCAATTTGGGATCAGATTGGGGTCAACCCTAACCCTAAATCAATGTTAAAAATCTCAACTCTAACCATAACCCAACCTAATTTTAAAACCTCTACCTTAATCCAAATTCAGTAGATCGAGTTTAGGTTAAATTCGAGTTACACGAAAAAGTAAAAGAGTGACACTTATAATGGTTTTCAACTGCCAATTACATTTTGAAAGCAACATAATTGTGAATTGAATCAACTCTCTCAAATTGTATTGAAAAATGCATCTAAATCAAGCATTTTGGTAATGTAAAGAATCCATTACAAATGATAAAAGAGGAAACAGAAACATTAGAAAACTTTTTGTAGGTCTCCTTACACGACCAAGCATTTGCATTACACCCAGTGGGCTAAGTTTAGTCCATGCTCTCTTCTTTGGATTATAGATCTGGGTACACCCTTGATAATCATTGTAAACAAGCAAATTCTCAAATTGGCTTTCTTCTTCAACATAGTCCATAGAAAATGATAATTCCTTATCTCATGCAGGGAAAATAATCTTATCCTCAGTGATTCTTTAGGCAGAGCCAAATAAATACTCACTTCTAAGTAAATAATATAGACTGGATTATAAAAATTTGACCTGATGTTTGGCTATTATAATCTCTTGTAATATAAGCTATTGATAACTAATGTTAAAGTTAGGGCACAACATGTCCACTTCAAAATGCAAAAATATTCACATAACATAAAAATGAGTAGATCCAATCCCAATGCGATCTCTATATGAATACAACATTTTGTCTCCATAAAGCATTAAACATGAAATCTTGCAAGTTTGGCCATCAATTTTATAAATTATAATTAACCAAGATCATTATATAATATAAGCCCATAATTTTTTTAAGGAATGAAATTTTCTACTGCGTCATCATTACAGATATTTCTCAACCACAAATTGAAGGGTCATTAAGCTAATGCTGCTTTAAAATCCATGAACAATGCCCCATTGGACCATCTTTATATATTATTTAGCTTCCATCCATATATCCTGCATTTCCTTTATCACATGATGCAAAAGTTCTCATAAAAGAAATATGTTGCCTAAGGTTGTAGATCTTGTGAACATGCAAAAGTTCATGGGTTTACTTGCCCTAAGGGGTGGACGTAGTCCAAGTTCCCAATTTTGCAATGCCCTGCTAACTCCCAAACGAATTGTTCCAACTTAACCTGCAAACCAATGTGATTAATTTCTTTTTCTTGTTTATATATACATGATACAAGGGCATAACATTTGAAGAATGCTCATTGGAAAAAGAAAAGAAAATAAAAGAAGAATCTCTTCGCCTAAGCTATGAATATATTATGAAGATCAATAAGTGCTAAAACTAGGTAGGTAAAGAATGATAAAAGAAATGAATTCTATTATCTTACCAAAGATGCCACCTTCTTTCACCGTGCAGTGGACATCCCAAAGACCCAAGTGGGGGCAGTGTGTAATGTGCCACACAATGAGAAATTCAGCAATGCAATATGTTATTTCATGCTTCACAAAGACTGAATCATTACAATCACCAAAGTAACACAACTTACAACTTCATGCTAGAATTCACATATCGTTAGATGTGGCATTAGGCTCCTATCTAAGTGTATTTTTCAGCTTGAGGTCCCTATGACAAATTTCTTGCTCATTGATTATACATCAAGTAAGATTATGATAAATTAAACTATCATGAAGTCATTTCTTGTATTGATGAAGACCCCAAATTTCATTTGAATTCCTTTCAAGTTTGGATGGAAAGTAACAATACCCCATACAGGAATGCAAAAGGATGGTAGTTGTAAACATAGTCCTTTCATGGATTGATAATAACTCCACTCTGTTTCAGTAGTACAACCAGTCCAAGTTGCAAGTTAAAACCACATTTGTTTATCTCACATTGGAATACCAAGTGAACAATCAAGAATCCAACCATAACAATATAGTCTTACCATAAAATGGTAGTAGCTAACTCCAAATATTAATTGCTGAAAAAAATATCTGGCCTATTGCAATGAACAAAGCTTCAATATACCAAAAGTGGAATGCCAACAAACAACATGGATATGAAATGAAAGTACCAAGTCTTGGTTTGTAGACCTCATCCTCACTAAATCGGCCAACACTGCAAATCTTTTCAAAGAGCTCACCACCAGCAACATATTCCATGATGATTGCAAGATGTGTAAGTGTTAAGACAACATGCATCAACTCGTCCATAGTAGAGCTTTTTATACGAAATCAAGTAGTTTGGTCAAGGGAAGGGTTGCATTGATATTACATTGGAAAGCATGAGAACATAAGAATGGTGGAGTATTTCCATTCACTAGTTTAATGGGTGGAGAAAAGTCTAGGACATGCATCTAAGAAAGACGACTAACTACATTTACATTGGTTATGTCTAAAGGCATGCTTATTGTATTTGAATGAGAAATTACAATATCGAGAATAAAATTCTTTGAGATTGAATGCTGCAGAAGTTACTTTAATTGGATTGACTGCATTAGCAAGAACATCCGAACTCCTTGATTTTCTTTCTTTGCTTTGGGGTTTAGTTATCTTTCTACTAAATTTGTTTTAAGTAACAATCTCCCCACTAGTCAGCTCTACTGATCTCAAAACTCTAACCAAGCTTAAACAAAAAGATTCTTTTAAAGGAAATCAAATTGCAGGTACAACCTATGTTTTCTAAACCAAGCATATCAAATTGGGGAACATTATGCATCAGCTAAAGGAAAGAAGGAAACAAAGAAAAATATACTATATTTTTGAACCCTTAGACTTGCCTCATGGTTCCATAAGTAACTTTGATGGTTGTGCACATTTCCCACATCCTGCACATGGTAGAAACATCAACAATAAGCGAGGAAAGTTTATTAGATATGATCCATCATATACTTAAAATAAAAAATCTGTCATATACTTAAAATAAAAAATCCATTACATACTTAAAATTTACATATTCAATGTTAAACTAAAGTTTCAAATCCAAATAAGATAGTAAGTTAATCAAGTATATAAATAAAACATAAGTCCAAATAACACTTGATTAAGTCCAAGGCCTTGAAATAAGTCATCTAAACATTCCTCGCAAATCATCCTTCTGTGCGTAGTCCTTCTTCAAGCAAAGGTCATTTTTTCTAAAAAAAGATAATTAAATTAATTACTTTAAGATACAAAATATTTAAAGATAGAATGAAATATATAAGTAGCACCTTTTGCAATAGAAAATAATTACCTTTGTTAAAATAATCAAGCCAATGGATTACAACAAACTTAGAGTTGAGATTGACTATTGATTGTAGTGCTAGGTCTAATATCCATCTTACTTTCTAAAAAGTAATCACATAACTATGATCTATCATAAATAAGAAAGAAATATTTTAGAAGTTAAATAAATTAATATACATATTACCTGCTTCAGCTTTCATAATTTCTACTAGATGGTCCTCTTCTTCAGTCTGTTTTGGTGTTGATCTTAGCCAATCTTGACAACAAATCAAGCACTCAATAAGACTTGGTGTCAGTAAACTTTGATACTGATCAAGAACATATCCTCCAGTGCTAAATGCTGATTCTGAAGCAACAGTAGAAACTGGAATAGCTAGCACATCTCTTGCCACACAAAATAATACTCAATAATTAGAAGCAATGCTAGCCTATCATACTAAAATATCAAAGTTTCCTTCATCTTCCTCCAACTCTTAATCAAAATACCATTCCACTTCAGTTCTGAGATCTACAGTTTGTTTATCACGCCTCTATTGCTTAAAATTTCCAAGTCTCCCAACTAAGGTGATTTTTTGCTCACTTGTATGTTTACTTCCTTCACTTGCTATCGAGGCAATAGTAGACATAGTAGAAGAATATTGTAACTATGCCTGATATCTTCTAAAAAGCATTACCAAAGCATCCCTTACTTTCATAGAGATCCCATGTACTTCATTTAGCTCGAAATATCTTGAATAACAAAATTTCACATATGCTAATTTATAACATGGATCTAACACAAGAGCAATCACCATTAACATATTCATCTTTTCAAGTGTACCTTAATACTTGTCGAACTTTGCTTTTATTCGAATACACATATCACAAAGGCAAAGATCTCCTTCATCCATGATATTATATAAAAATGATCGAATTCTATCAACCTCAAGAAAATATTGATTTGCAGTAATATAAGAAGAACTGGATAAAACATTAGTTACATCATAAAAACTTTCTAAAAACTCGTATAAAACTTTGACATTTTCTCAATCATCATCTCTTGGGTGATTCTCAAGCTGGAAGTGAGGATCTACCTCTTCCAAATTTTCAAAAGCCTTGTCATATTTCAAGCCACTCTGTGAATTTCATCAAGTTGACACATCCAAACATAACGAGTTAGTGATACAAATTTTTACACTATCATAGCATTCCTTAAATTTTTGTTATCTTGCAGGAGAACTCCTTACATACTTGACACAATTACGGATTCGAACAATGAACACTTTCACTTCATCTATACTATCTTTGACAATTAAATTCACTATGTGTGTAGCACATCCAATATGAAAATGCTCTCCATCTACCAATAACGAATTCTTTCTTGTTAATTTGTTAATCAAATTTCTCATAGTCATATCATTAGCACTAGCATTATCCACTGTAATGGTACAAATCTAATTGATCTTCCACTTTATTAAACATTGATTAATTATATTGGCAATATTTTTGCCTGTGTGTGGTAAAGAAAGAAGACAAAAATTAATAATTTTCTTTTGCAATTTTCAATTTGTGTCTATATAGTAAGACACAAATACCTAACATTTTGAACCAAAGTCCATATATCCGTAGATAGACAAATACGTTGAATCTTGTTTTCCAAAATGTCTTCTAACTTTTTTTGTTCTATTCTATATATTTGAAGACAATCCTTTGCAATGTGGTTCTTGATATATGCTTCATTTGTGGTTGCACTTCCTCAAGAAAATACTTAAATCTTTCTTTTTCAACAAACTTAAATGGTAATTCATCTACCATGATCATTCATGCCAGTGCTTTCCTGCATCTTTCTTGATCAAATTACCAATTAGAAAGAGAAGCACTACCACCATCAGCTTGTGTTTGTGAAAATGACAATAATTATTGTCATTTTTTCAACTTTTTATGAGGATTACATGAACATTTATCCAAATGCCTTGAAAGCTGACTAGTACCAATTTTTTTTGGACACTTAAATTTAACTTTACAATACTTATATGTCCTAAAAGCCAACTTCCCATCTTCACCCAACACCCTATCATAATGATCCCAAACATGTGATTTTGGGATATATTCCTTTCTGTTTTTGCTTTTAGGAGCTTGACCATCAGATATTACTGTAAGATCAACTGTATTTGATTCCATGTTTGACATTGTCGATGCATTTACTTCATTCATATCTTTTTCCATATTTTGAGTAAACCCTAATTTAAAATTTTAACACAACAAATTTACACAAATAAATAAAATGATAAAATACATTTAAAAAGTATATACACAGACTGTTAACATTTAACACAATTCCACTACAAACCCCCAAATATCTACCACAAATCATTATCAACATTCACTATTAGCATTCAACATAATTCACCAGACACCACAACTTTTGGCATTAAAAAATTTCATTACGAAACCCCCAGATATCCACCATAAATAATTATCAACATCCACCATAGAATCATCATCAACATCTACTAATAATAAAGCAATACCAATAATGAAGTAACATTTAATTATAAAAAATAAAAAATAAAAATTAAGAAGTTACGATTTACCAAAAAATTGAAACAGGCTTGGCTTTGGTTATTTCCGTCTAGCACAATGGCAACAACAATAGCTTGCAGCTATCGGGTGGCTTGTAGAAAGGGTGTAGCTCGATCGACAACAACAATCGCCATTGGTAGCAATGGTCCAGTGGGATTTGGCACCAGCAGTAGTGAAGCAGAAGATGGGTTGATTTCAGCTCTGTTTGGGGTAGAGGTTGGGAACTTGGGATGGTTCGCTGGAAAAAGAACGGTAGCTGGTCGAATGCAAGGAAGACGTCCTTCTTCTTCAACTGAATGGCTTAGGAGACCAGAGATGAGGTAGCTCAGAGCAGCGACGGTAATTAAGACGGAAGCAAGACTATTGACAGTGAGAAAAGGTAGATGGCTGACGAAGAGTGAGATGGCTAGATGGGGAGGCAGGAAAGTGAAAGAGGAAGATGCTCTCTTGATCCATTGGTTGCTCTCTCTTCTTCTTTGGAAAGGGGTATTTGGGCATGTAAGATAGCAAAGTCAGAAAGGGGTGTGCGAGGCAGTGAGGCCTGAAAGGGGAGTGCGATGGCAAAATCAGGGGAGCCTTCGTCTTCTTTGAAAAGGGCATCTCGTCTGGGTGTGCAAGGCAACAAGGGTGAAAAGAGTGCGACGGTAAGTGAGCCTAGGCGTGTGTGCAGCATAAGCACCCGGATTTCATCAATGGTGGCTCAGGCGTGCCAGCACCGGCATTCAATCGCAGGTCTGGCATATATACGGACGACCAAAAATATTTTTAATGGATCCAAACCATCTGATCTTCAATTTGGATGGTCAGATAGTCAATTTTTGAGTTTTTGAACATTATGGATCCAATGAAAGGGTTAGATTGTTTAAAAGGTAACCAGATTGTGTGAAATTAAATGATTGGACTTGATTTATTGATTTATAGACCCCAAGATCTCTAATTTGGATGATCAGATATTGATCTTGAAGTTTTTGGACATCCTAGATCTAATGAAAGGGTCAAATTGTTTAAAGGATGGTCAGATCATGTGGAGATGACTGACTAGATTTGATTTATTGATTTCTAGACCTCATGATATCTGATCTGGATGATCAGATAGTTGATCTTGAGGTTTTTGGATGTTCTTAATCCAATGGAAGGGTTAAATTATCCAAATAGTAGCCAGATCATAAGGTCTGAGTAGATAAGAGATATAATTCTTCTAGATATGATGATGTGGTCCACTAGACTAGTTAGGATATGATATAAGATGATGATGTGTTGTGATGATGATCAAATCATGGGGTCTGAGAGGATAAAGGATATGATTCCCTATATGTGATGTTGTTGTCTACCAGACTAGTTAGAATGTGATCTGAGGTGTTGATGTGTTAAGATGATGACCAGATCATAAGGTTTGATAAGCAACATGTGAGGGATGAGAAGTATATCCCTAGATATAATGTTGTGGTTCGACAAATTAGTCAGGATATGATTTGAGGTGTTAATTTGATGAAATGATAGTCAGATAGAGAGGTTTAATGAGCAACATAGAAGGAATGAGATGTATTTCCCTAAATTAATATTGTGATCAGTTAAACCAGACAATTTGTGATATGTGTTATGGCATGACTAATATTTTATCACACGTGCTAGCGACATCTATATTACTTATTAGGGGTGTGCATGGGCTCAGGTTCAGTCTGAACCTGCCTGAACCCAACCCGAATTTGGCTAGGTTGGGTGTAAAATTTTCAAAAAATTCGAACTGAGTAGAGCTCGACCCAAACCCAATCACTATTAAAAAAAAATGCTGAATCGCCCATTCACTTGCTGCCCTTGATTTTTCCCCTTTTCCTTTTCTTTATCCCACATTTGTCCTTTATAAAATATGCCATAAGTTACAATTACAACTGTTGGTGCAATCATGCGTCTTTTAATGTTCAACAACTAGTAGATTTAGTATATAACATTTTGTACACTGCTTTAACAGGTAGCAAATCTGCTGTGAGTCGGATTCAACATGACAAGCATAATGACATCAAATTGAAGCATTAGAAGGTACTATTTTTATCTACCATTTTATGTTTGGGTGTGTATTAAAAATTCAAACCTGAACTGAACCCAAAAGGGTTAAGGTAAGGGTTGACAAAGTTTTTAAAAGTAGGGTAAGGGTTAGAGTTGGACACATATTTTACACATAGGGTTAGGTTAGGCAACCTCAAACTCAAACCAAACCAGACCTATGCACAGCCCTAATACTTACTGAGTTGCTATAACACATTCCAATATTATTCACTTTTCTTTTTACAGAGAATGCCGCTCGTAGAGGGCATTGGTCTTAGTACGGGAATAGATGTGGTAAAGTTTTCTATGAGAGTGATTTTGAAAATATATGTTGTATTTCTATTTTTAATTTGAAGAATTGTACTTGACTACATTATGAATTGTATGATATTTTTATTCTTTAATTGTGGGTTATTATTGTTACTTTTATGCTTATATTTCATCTATAGTGCTGTAATCTTGGGTGATTCACTATTGGATTTGGGAATGACATTTATATGTGTTGTTCCTTGGGGTCAAGGCATGACACCTGTGGAATCACATCTCCTTGGTTTTTACAAGTTAACCAAGAACTCTACATAATGTGATTTTACTGAGCTTACCAGCAACTCTTACATTATTAGTTTTCCTTTGAGCTCACCAATAAACTCATACAAACTGGTTTCCAGAGCTTACCAGTAACTTAATCTGAAATACAAATGTGTACAGACAAATTGCTTCTAACAAGGCCTAAATGTGCACAGGTTTGAGCTCTAATAAAGATATACAATAAACCATATTATAGCGCTTTTGTTCTCCTTTGAAGAGATAAGATGTATTATTGAAGCTCTCTGTACGTTGAAGCTTTTTAGAGCGTCTGTACTTTATGAAATCTTAATTTCTTAAGAATGATTCTTGCTAAATGTACTCAAGAGTCATCTATGTTTTCATTAGAACTTCTATTTATAAGTTCTGAAACCTTTCTAACTATTGCAACCATTTTGTTGGGTTTTTTGACCGTTTAAGATTGCGTATTTAACATTTAACACAATCTAACGTTAAGCACACTTCGGAGCCTTTGAAGTTAAACTTCAGAGCCTCTAAAAGTAAAGGTTATCGTCCCACTCATTGCTTTGCACATTTTTCCCCTCTGATGATACCAACCACCACCAACGAATATATTTCTAGAACCTCTAAAACTCTCTTTTAGAACTTCTGAAGTTTCCTTTGAGCACAGTTCTTCCCAATAACTATATTTCAACCTCTAAAATTTTACTCTCCCATTTGAAGTGACTTTGAAGATACTTTGAAACTCCAAAACTTATCTACGTCACTTTTGAAGCTTCCGTTCAACATCTGAAGCAACTCTGAAGCTTTCAACTTCTATTTGATCATACTCTGAAGTTTCTATTTCACTTTGAACATACTCTTCGGAACATCTGAAGCTTCAAACACTTCTTTTTCTTCTTCTAAACATCCTCTGAAGTTTATTCCTTCTTCTGAACATCCTTTAAAGCTTCTTCCTTCCCTTCCGAATTCAATGTTCTTCCCTGTGAAGCCTTTGAACATCATTACCAAACCTCTAAAGTATTCAGACACAATTCCCAAACATCCGAAGCTTCCTCTGAAGTGTTCAGAACATCCCTCTGAACATGCTACACCCTTTGAAAGTTTTTTTTTGAAATAAAAAATCTCAGCAACACATCATTAACTTAATTTAAGTCATTAACAACTTTTGTTAATCATCAAAACCAAATCCTTAGACTCAATAATTAATTGTAACCTGGTGAATGCACGAGTCTCTTTACACATGGAACATACGTGCAAGACACAAGTAACTTTTAGCACAATAAAGTTGAATTTACCATCCATTGAAAACTCTTAGCTTGGATCGTTACATTCATTACTAGACGGCCTACCACTTTCTAAATTCAATTAGAAGCCCACGCAAGTGTTTCTTTCCAAAATATAGTATATATATATATGTATATAGATATATATATTTACAGCTCTTGAAAATCAAGCGTTTGATATGCATACCCATGTTCACATTCTTCTGCCAGCCACCGTAATAACGGGGAAGTGGATCAGGAAAAGACTTCTGTTCCGCCAACACGTAGCAGGTCAGTATAAAACCATTTTATAATGGGAATATAAAAAGAAAAGAAAAAATAAAAAAATAAAAAAATAAAAAAAATGAGTTGCCTGGATAAAAATTATGGTTGAAAAATATTGATATTAATAAGGAAAAATATGGTTACTAGGTGGTAAA